>JACEIK010001668.1:0-72694 GCA_018107945.1 Datura stramonium | reverse complement strand
TATATATATAAATCATAAATGGTCATAAGAGTAGTACATCATGCTTATATTGTAAACATCGTAACATAACATAAGGCTCAAGGTTTCCAAAACATTCATAGTACAAACATAATCATAATCATAGGAGAAAATCTTTACTTAACATGACTTGAGACAAAATACATAATCATAAACATGCATAAATCATGAGGAATAGTGGGAGATCCTCATAACCGTCATACCCCATATGAGCACACATGAAGTCTGACTTGTAAACCTAGTCGGGAGGCCGTTCGTACCTTGCCAAGGGTAGAACCATGAAGGGTGTGATATCACTTCAAAAAGGGCTAATTGGGCCGGGGACAGTCACAAAGGAGGTCCCAACATACCTACAGTGGTACATAGTTTATGAGATCGGGGGCTTAACTTGAGCCCCGAACCTACTCGGTTTTCGATACTACTCCCAAAACATATATAGTGGTCATAGTATAACATACACAAATTCATGGGCTAGTTAAATCATGATAATCATAAACATACTTATAGATACGTGAACTAGCCATGACATAAGGCCCGTGAGTCGGCCAAAACATAATTCATGAATCATAAAGTTCATACATACTTGTAGATCATGCATAAAGCTTGAAATCAATTAAATCATAATGGGGTAATTGCTAAAATACAAGTTTTAAACCATAATTCATGTTGGGATTGTAAATATCATTAATGGAAAACTAGATCATACATCAATTCATCATAGGTCATGCATAATTAGGATAAATTCAAAAGAAATCTAAATCGATAACATTATAAATAATTTAAATCATAAAAGTTGATCAAAAAACCTTAGAATATGATAAGATTCAAAATCACAAAATCCTTTAACAATCATTAGATATTTTTTTGTATAAATCTACATTAAAACCACATAAATTTTTTATATAATTTTTATGAAATCATAGAGAATGGGCATGGATGTGAAAGGAAACACCCATTGATAGTCTTACATACCTGAAAGCAACTGATTCTTAACCTCCCTTGAATACCCAAGAAGAAATTGGAAGGATTTGAAGAGAGAATCCTTGAATCACCCTATGATCACCTCTCTACACCCTTGAATGCATGAATGAGGAATTAGAATAAATTATCCCCCTAAAACGCACCTTTCCTAGGCTAAAATGAAGTTGTTTAGGGTCTTATTGTGTGAAAAAATCGAAAATGCCGTTAATGAATCTACCTTGAAAACTCTCCAGGTTGGTCTAACCAGTGGAACCAACGGGTGTTTGGAAGGAATGACGACCCATTGTATAGCCCGTCATTTGCACTTCTGAGACTATCCTCCGGAACTTAACCACGGATGGACAGGATGACTAGTCCTTTGGATCACCAGGTCGTTACATCGACCGTTGCTTGCCCCTTCACAAATCAGAACCTTCTTACCACGAGCCTCACCACTACTCATGGTTTCTTCAAACGAGTCATGGTCTTAATCCTCTACGTGCACTGGAAATATTTGCAACCAAACAACGACCGGAAACCATGGGTCATCACTTCTAACCACGAGTCATTTGATGATCCGTGGTATCCTCAACTGCTAAGCCCAACCTCTCCTACGACTGCCAACAAAGACTCGTTGTTCCAAGCAATGAGTCATTGCATCGCCCATTGTCTCCACTATCACCAGAACTTCCCAACACCACGAATGCGTACAACAACCCGTGGTTTAATACCACGAGTCGTTGCATTGCCTGTTCTGTGATATTTTTCCCAGTTTCAGCAGTTTTCAACTTTTAACTCCCGAGTCTACTTCTAGGCACTTTCAGGGTATTAAAATATCTCCCCCTTGGGAACATTCATACTCTAATGTAGGAAACAAGAAGAAAACAGAAACATACAATTATCATGTGCAAATACTGATCATTTAACCCAAAAAATGATGAAATGACAGCCTTCGGTTCAAAATATACAACTAAACTGAATTCGCAAATCACATATACACCAATATACATAAAAGAAACTTGCTTGAATGAACTAAGTAGGGAAACTAAATAGATTCATAGAGCTAAACTTATACCTCAAGTCGAAACTGAGCCGGTAGAGAATAAATGTGGGTATTTAGCCATCATATCCGGTTCGGCTTCCCATGTAGCTCCTTACACATGCTGATTCCTCCATAATTCTTTAAATGAAGCTACTTCTTTGTTTTGTACCCTTCAAACCGATCGATCTAGTATTTTCACCGGAACCTCCTCAGAGCTAAGGCTATCCTTTACACCAACGCTGTCAACCGGAATTACTAAAGTTGGGTCTCCCAAGAATTTCATCAAGAGAGATACATTAAACATAGGATGCATGAAAGATAACTCTAAAGGCAAGTCCACTCATATGCTACCTTACCGACTCTTCTCATAACCCGATAGGGACCAACATAGCGGGGACTGAGTTTTCCTTTCTTCCCGAACCTCATGACTCCCTTCATAGGAGATACCTTTAGAAATACCAAATCGTCCACCTCGAACTCCAACTCTCTCCTCCTCACATCAGCATATGACTTTTGACGACTCTGAGTGGTTCTCAGCCTGTCCCTTATCAACTGAACCTTCACCATATTCGCATGAATCGAATCTGGCCCTATCATAGATGCCTCACCAACCTTAAACCATCCGATGGGCAATCTACATCTCTGCCCATAGAGAGCCTTGAATAGTGCTATTTGGATACTGTAGTGATAGTTGTTAATGTTAGTGAACTCGATCATGGGAAAGTGATCATCCCAACTACCATTAAAGTCCATCAAACAAGACCTCTACATGTCCTCGAGGGTCTGGATTATTCGTTCTTCCTGACAATCCCTTTGCAGATGAAATGCTATGCTGAGTTTAACCTGAGTCCCAAGCCCCTTTTGAAAAGAATGCCAAAATCGAGAGGTTAACTAAGTACCTCGGTTTGAGATAATAGACAAGGGCAATCCATGTAATCGCACAACCTCCTGGATATACAATTTGGCATAATCATCCGTTGAATTGTGGTTTTGACCGGTAGAAAGAGTGTAGTCTTGGTCAACCTGTCAACTACAACCCAAATAGAATAGTAGTGTTGGCGAGTACGAGGTAGGCCTGTAATGAAATCCATATTAATATATTCCCACTTCCAAGTGGGAATGCTAATATCCTAAAGTACGCCTCCCGACCTTTATGCTCAACTTTTACTTGGTAACAGCTCTGGCACCTGTCTATGAATTCTGCATTATCCTTCTTCATGCCGTTCCACCAACATATTTCCCGTAAATCATGATACATCTTGGTGGCACCTAGATGGATAGAGTACCTGGATCCATGTGCCTCATGCAATATACGGCTCCTTAAATCATCCACGTCTGGAGCACACAGATGACCCTGGTACCGCAGCAAACCATCTCTCCCTTGGGAGAAGACCTCCACCTTCTGAATCTGAACGGCTTCTTCAGCTTTACCAAAATCGAATCCTCATCTTGTCTAGCTTTCACATCAGTCACCAAGGAAAATTCGGATCCGTTTTGCGAAACAATGCCGCCATCAGTCGAGTCAACCAATCTAACTCCCAACCTTGCAAGACGATGACATCTTTCACCAACTCCTTCTTCCCCTCATCCACATGGGACACACTCTCCATAGAGATCCTACTAAGTGTGTCCGCTACCACATTAGCCTTACCCGAGTGGTAAAGAACACTTATATCGTAGTCCTTGAGTAGCTTCAGCTACCTTCTTTGCTGAAGATTGAGATCTTTTTTCATGTACCCATATTGTAAACTCTTGTGGTCCGTAAATACATTCACGTGGACCCCATATAAATAATGCCGCCATATCTTTAATGTGAACACGGACGCGGCCAACTTAAGATCATGGGTCGGGTAATTCTTCTCATGGACTTTCAACTATCTTGAGGCATATTCCATGACTTTTTCATGCTGCATAAACACACACCCAAGTCCGATTCTCGAAGCATCACAATACACCACAAAACCATCGGTACCCTCGGGAAGGATCAACACTGGTTCTGAAGTGAGTCGAGTCTTCAACTCTTGGAAGCTATTCTCACAAGCCTTCGACCATGGAACTTTACCTTCTTCTGAGTCAACTTGGCCAAAGGTGCCGCAATTGATGAAAAACCTATGAATCTCCAGTAGTAGCCTGCTAGGCCCAAGAAACTCTAAATTTCTGAAGGATTCACTAGTCTGGGCAATTTCTTCACCACTTCAATTTTCTGAGAATCTACCTTTATGCCCTCACTTGGTACTACATGGCCCAGAAATGCCACGGAGTCAAACCAGAACTCGCACTTGTTGAACTTTCCATACAACTGACGATCCTATAGGGTCTGAAGCACTACTCTGAAGTGAGTGGCATGCTCATCCTCACTTCGAGAGTATATAAGGATTTCTTCGATGAACATGATCACGAACATGTCTAGATATTGCTTGAATACCTTGTTCATCAAGTCCATGAAAGCTGTAGGGGCATTGGTTAGTCCAAAAGACATAACAACAGATTCGTAGTGACCATACCGAGTCCTGAAAGCGGTTTTCGGGATGTTACTCACCCGAACCCTGAGCTGGTGATACCCGGACCTTAGATAAATCTTGGAGAAACACTTGGCACCCTAAAGCTGGTCAAATAAATCATTGATCCCGGGTAAAGGATACATGTTCTTAACGGTGCCCTTGTTAAACTGTCGATAGTTAATGCACATTCAAATTGAATCCATCCTTCTTCCGGACAAATAACACTGGTGCATCCTATGCAGACTTTCTAGGTCTGATAAAGCCCTTATCTAATAAGTCCTTCAACTGATCCTTCAACTCCTTTAGCTCAACTAGAGCCATATTGTAGGAAGGAATAGAGATAGGCTGCGTATCAGTTAAGAGGTCAGTACCAAAATCAATTTCCCTCTCCGGAGGAACACCTAGCAAATTGTCGGGAAAGACCTCCGGATACCCACACACCACCAGAACTGACTGGATAGTCGGGGTCTCGAACTAAACATCCTTAACCCTAACTAGGTGATACATGCAGCCCTTAGAAATCATTTTCCTAGATTTAAGATATGAAATAAACCAACTGGCTAGTACAGCTGAATTGCCCTTCCACTCTAAAACTAACTCACTTAAAATTCAAAATTCCACCACGCGGGTCCTACAATTAATCAAAGCATAACATGCAAACAACAAATCCATGCACAAAATGATATCACAGTCAGTTATAACTAACTCTACTAAGTCTGCGGAGGTGACCTTATGCAATACTGTAATGGGGAAACCTCTATACCCTCGCCTAGCTACAAATGAATCACCAACTTGAGTAGAGACTGAGAATGGTTCTGACAGGATTTCAGGGCTAACTACAAAACTACTAGCGATATATGGGGTCACAAAAGACAGAGTGGCTGGATCTAGCAAGGCATAAGCATCAATATGGAAGATATGCAACATACTAATGACCACATCTAGCGAAGCCTCCTGCTTCTGGTGGGGTACTAAAGCATGAAACCTGTTTTGGCACTGATCGCCTACTACACTAGTTGAGGCACCATGATGAGGGGGATATGCTACTGGAGCGGCAAAATTGGCTTCTGTCACATGGGCTCCACCGACCCCTGATCTTGTTGAGGGGAAATCCTTAAGTCTGTGTCTTTGTTTGCCATACCCCAAGCAAGCATCCAAGTCAACTAGGCATCTCCCGGGGATATTCTTACGGCACCCCAAACAAATTAGGAAAGAGCACTCCATCTGCATTCTACCCTGGCCTCTCAACTCTGAAGCTCTGCTCCTCCGATCTCCTCTGAACCTAGATGGCGTGCTGGCCGATGATGGAGCTGGAGCGATAGACCTGTGCTGGGACTGCTGATGCCGTCCACCCCTGTCCTGACTTGGGAAGCCCCGTAACTATCAGTCCTTGCCATCTTGGACTCCCTCTGCCTCTGGTAGACCGACTCTATCTTCTGAGCATGTAACACAATGCAGGGAAAGTCAATATCCCGATGTAGCATGGCGATCCTGCAATCCTTGTCCAAATAATCCGCCACCCCATGCACAAAGCCACTTACCCGAGCCATCTGGTTCGCCACCAACTCTGGAGAATACTTGGATAATCAGGTGAACTTCAACGTGTACTACTGAACGAATATGTTACCTTGTATCAAATTAACAAACTCAGCTTCCTTGAGCTCCTTCATCTCCCAAGGGAAGAACTGATCCAAAAATGCCGCATGGAACTCTTCCCAACATATTGGGCCTGCACCCACTGCCCTCGCATCTCTCCACTACTTGAACCATATGTGAGCCACCCCTTTTAGCTGATAGGAGGTCAAGTCAACACACTCCCCATTATTCACCCCTATAACCTGAGTGATTTTCAGAATCTCCTCGATGAAATCATGTGGATCCTCGCCCACCTTCGAACCCGTGAACTCAGGAGGGCTCATTCTCAGGAAATCCCTCACCCTAGCTGCTGCTACATTTCTATTCATAGGGTAATGCACCACTGCTAGATTATGAACCTAGGAAGACATGGCATCTGCCAGCATTTGAATCGCTGCCCTAAACTCAGCGTGGGCATCTGGCTCTAGTGCGTGCTCCTCGTGAACAGGTAGGGCTGGCTTATGCTCATCACCATTGGCACCCTCATGATCATTGCAATTACCATTTCTTCTGGCATTTACTCTACGTGGAGGCATTATTCCGCAGTCATGAATAGCATTAATTAGAAGGATAGGAAAACTTTTCATCACACGACATAGATCATGAAAGAGGGGAATATTTCCTAAACATTTTATAGCCTCTTCGTTATAAGTGTAGCGCGCCTCACACCCATGAAAAAGACTCTACTTAATGCGTCCTTCAAATACCCTAGGACACTTCAAACCTTTTGCTCTGATACCAAGTTTGTCACGACTTGAACGTACACCCAGATCATAGACATGGGACAAGGAGCCCCAAGAGACCCCAAGTCGACCCATGACATGAGCATACATCTAATTCATTCACATGAGCGAAAGACATAACATAAAGCATATCGGGAACATATCGAATCATGACCTATCAAACCGGAAGAATCACATAGACATACATAAGCTGAATTTTATACTTTGTCTAAAAGCCTCTACTGCAATGATGGGTTGATGGGACAACATCCCCAACTAACCCGAACATATACTAAAACATAAAGTAGCAACATGTCTACCAAATAGCCCTCAAAACATGAGGACTCACCAATACATTGAAAGCAAACTCTAAAACGATCTAGGGATGCAAGTGAGCTTGAGAACTGGGTCCTGTATTGTGAAACAATAAAACAGAGAAAGTATGCGATCAGTACGTTGAATGTACAAAGTATGCAAAGTAATTAAAACGGACATTTAAAGTATATATAACTCATAAATAATCATAAGAGTAGGACATCGTGCTCATATCGTAAACATCGTAACATAAAATAAGGCTAAAGGTTTTCAAAACATTCGTAATACAAACATAATCATAATCATAGGATAAAAGATTTATTTTACATGACTTAATCCAAAATACATAATCATAAACATGCATAAATCATGAGGAACAGTGGGAGATTCTCTTAACCGACATACCCATATGAGCATACATGAAGTTCGACTTGTAAACCTAGTCGGGAGGCCGTTCATACCTTGCTAAGGGTATAACCATGAAGGGCGTGATATCACCATGAAAAGGGATAATTGTGCTGGGGACAGTCACAAAGGAGGTCACAACATACCTATGGTGGCACGTAGTTTATGAGATCTGGGGCTTAACCTGAGCCCCGAACCTACTCGGTGTTCGATACTATTCCCAAAATATATATAGTGGTCATAGCATAACATACATGAATTCATGGGTAATTAAATCATGATAATTATAAACATACTTGTACATACGTGAACTAGCCATGGTTCGTGAGTCAGTCAAAACATAATTCATGAATCATAAAGTTCATACATACTTGTAGATCATGCATAAATCTTGAAATCCATTAAATCATGATGGTATTGCTAAAATCCAAGTTTTAAATCATAATTCATGTTGGTGTTGTAAATATCATTAATGGAAAACTAGATCATAAATCATCATGGGTCATGCATCATTAGGCTAAATTCAAAAGAAATCGAAATCGATAACATTATAAATAATTTAAATCATAAAAGTTGATCAAAAACCCTTAGAATATGATAAGATTCAAAATAACAAAACCCATTAACAATCATTAGATATTTTTTGTATAAATCTACTTCAAAACCCCATAAATTTTTGATAGAATTTTCATGAAATCATAGAGAATGGGAATGGGTGTGAAAGGAAACACCCATTGGTAGCCTTACATACCTGAAAAAAACTGATTCTTAACCTCCCTTGAATAACCAAGAAGGAATTGGAAGGACTTTTGAGAGAGAAGCCTTGAATAACCCTATGATCACCTTTCTACACCCTTGCATGCATGAATGAGGACTTAGAATAAATTATCCCCCTAAACCCACCTTTCCTAATCTAAAACGACGTAGTTTAGGGTCTTATAGCATGAAAAAGTCAAAAATTCCCTTAATGAAACTTCCCTGAAAACTGTACAAGTTGGTCCAACGGGTGGAACCGACGAGTCGTTGGAAGGAATGACGACCCTTATATAGCCCGTCATTTGCACTGCTTAGACTATCCTCTGGAACTTAACCACGGATGGACAGGACGACTCTTCCTTTGGACCAATGGGTTATTACATCGACTGTTGCTTGCCCCTTCACAAAATCTTAACCTTTTTACCACGAGCCTCACCACGACTCGTGGTTGCTTCCAATGAGTCGTGGTCTTGATCCACTAGGTGCACTGGAAATCTTGGAGAACAAACAACGACCGAAAACCATGGGTCTTCACTTCTTACCACAAGTCGTGTGATGACCCGTGGTATCCTCAACTTCTAAGCCCAGCCTCTCCTACAACTACCAACAATGACTCATTATTCCAAGTAATGAGTCGTTGCATCACCCATTGTCTCCAGTGCCACTAGAACTTCCCAACACCAGGACTGCATACAATGACCCATGGTTTAATACGATGAGTTGTTACATTGCCCGTTCTGTGATATTTTTCCCAGTTTCAGCAGTTTTCAATTTTTAACTCCCAGGTCTACTCCTAGGCACTTTCGGGGTATTCCATATAATTGACTTAGAAAAGAATGAGATTATATTTCGAGTGAACAAATAGGAAATCACTTTTAATGTAGGCAAAGGGAATTTTTTTCCAAGGGTTATGATAGTATTCTTATGATTGAGGATTCAAAGATTGACATTGACTCGGGTGAGAAGAAGAAAAAAGAGGTACATAAGAAATCTAAGGCTAAAAGCAAGTGGGTGAAGCAATATCTCTGTGGATCCAAAGGAAGGAAATGGGTAAGAAAGTCCCATCCTAAGGATGACTCGACCAATGGCTGATTTAGGTACATGCGTCGTGCCATAATGTTAAACATGAACTTCTTGATGTGTCAGGATCTTGTGAAACATTTTTTCTTTATTTCATAGAGATTTGCATTTTAAGTGCTAATTTAAGTCAATACTAACTCTATTTGGCTAAGTTTTATAAATCCCTTGAGTTGATAAAAAGAGGCCAAAAAATCATTGAAGTCTACCAGAAAATGAGCAAAAGACGGATCACATATTCAAGATGTAGTCCACACTTTCAACCACACAATGATTTAGAGAACACCACAAAGTGGTATGCAAAAGACAACTCAAGATGCGTTCCGCATTCTTAAAAGACGGATCGTCAATTGTTGCATTTTGTTCCAACCAAATTTCACGGTGAAGAAATGGATGGAAGGAATTGCGAACCGTCTTTTCTGAAGACAGTCTGTCAATCAGAAGACATAAAAGAAGCTCGACTAATATAGCATACTTATCTGTAGTTTTGATAGTTTTAGCTTTGTATTGAAGATACCCATTAAATTTGAAGATTAAATTTCTCAATACAAGTTTTCTCTCTCTTCTTATTACTTATTAAGTAATCATGTTGAAATTCATGCTTTCTTCTTTATATTCTTCTATAAGTATAAAAAGTCATATCTAGGGTTGTGAACTCTAATGATCTCAATTGGGTGAAATTGAGTATGGGTTGGAGAAAATTTAATTGATCTATGCTTTGTAAAGTAAAATTGGTGGTGAAAGTCATCCAATCATGCCTAATTACCTCTATTATGCATGAGAAAGGCAATAAAGGTTTGGATAGCATCAATAAATAATGAACCAAGGTTACAACCATTGTTGAATGAATTCACCTAGACATAGGAGGAATCTAATTGGAAAATTGCAATCGGGTAGAATAGAGTTCTCTTCAGTTTAAGAAAATTTATGTAGATATACATTGTTAGGATTGTTAAAAGACACCAAAAGATTGCCTAAGTTGATTTCTTGCATATTCATTTATATACCATTCTCAATACTCCCATTTGATTGATTTAGGGTGATCAACCCAAAGAGGGGACACATCCCTAGTATTTCTCTATATTGATTTTACACATAGTATTCTTGATTTAGTTTAATTTCTCATTTTACACTAACTTGAGTATACTGAACACTCAAATCATATTTGTATTGCTTGATAGTTCAGATATATATAAAGTCTCTATGGATACGATCCTAAGACCTTGTTGGATATTACATTTGCATCGACTGCATACACTTCTATAGTAAGGTGGATTCTACGCAATATCAAATTTTATGGCGCCGTTGTCGGGGACTCTAGCATAGGTCCTATTTATCAGTTTAAATTTTGGTTTGATTGATTTAAACCTTGTAACACCCGAAAAGTTCCTAAGACTGGATTCGGGATTGGAAATATGATCAGTAGAAAAAGTTTGAAAAATGTCTCAGAAAAACTCATTGTACGAGTCATGGTGAGAAGTAATGGGTCATAGGACTGAGTCATGGTAAGTTTCTAGTTGACAGGTTCTGGACCAAAGAGTCAAGGTACGACCCGTTGGTTGATTTAATGGCTCGTGGTCAAGAGTTGTGGTTAGTATTTACAGAAGAAGGCCCAGTAGCAAAGGGCCATGGTACGACTCATAGGTCCCTGTAATGGTTCGTGGTCTGGAGTCTTCATTTGTTTTTGGGATGTCACAATAGGATGGAATGAGTTGTGGTATGCCTCATTGTAGGGAACAATGAGTCATGGTTTCTAATCGTGTGAAGGAGCAAAGGAGTTGGAAGCAGTAGCAATGGATGGGTCCAACGACCTGTTATTTGGGTCCGTTGGGAGGATTCTAGAAAACTATTCATGAAGTTAGTGGTGACAATAAGAGGAAGTGATGAGTCATTGTGATGAGTAACGACTCGTCTTGTCTAGCCGTCGTTAGATTCTCTGTGAATTGGGGGAAAATTGGATTGTTGTAATGAGTGATACCATGAGTCGTGGAATGGAAGGACGACTCGTGGTATGAGTAATGGCATCTGGCAGAGTGGTTTTTCCTACGAAATCAGTAAGGTTTTTTTCATAAATCCTAAGCTCCTAAGTCCTAAACTACGTCATTTTAATCCCTAAAAAGATTGCTTGAAGAGGGATTTAATCTATGATAATGCTTTAGACTCTCATGCATGCAAAGTTTAGAAATTCCCTTTGAAGATCAAGCTTGAATCCCTCAATTTGTTCCCCAATCTTGGGCTTTTAATGTCACCCAAGCGCATGCAAGCACACGTGGTCATCAAGTAATATAGGATTGTTAAGTCCATATATCGTATGCATAGAGACTTGTCAATTTAATCATTATAAGGTTATCACTTTAATTTCACTAATCTACAAAACAGTTAAAATGAAGATTGATTTGAGAAATTAAACTATCAAAACTTTAAATATAAAATTAACTAAAAACAATTGTGAGTTTGATTGTATTTCGATGATGATGAGAGTCTAGGGAAATGGAACTTTGCTGGTTTCAAGCTGAGTTTTCAAGACGTAATTACACTAGTAAGATTTTTCCTATGGTTGTTACTTATAAGTTACTATCCTATTTCTTGCCACTATCCCTAGAATCCAAGAACTATTTCATGAATCCTAATGCCTACATCCCTATGGTCGCAGGAGAACAATGAAATGATGATTCTGCCTACGTATAATTTAACTAAATGGGGTGGAAGGGTATATCCCTATCCTCAACAACTTCTATCCTATCACCAATGGGTTCAAGGTTCTTTGAATTCCCATTATGTATTTATCTTTAACCTTTTTGATTTCATTTTTCAAGTTCAATCAAAAGCCAACGGATAACTTACAAGGTGATCAATCTTATAAATAACAAATTAACACAAATAAATACAAACAATCATAATTGAAGAATCGAAACTAGATTAATTATTCTTTGAAACATCAAACCCTCCACCATGGCGACAACCCTAGAATATAAGTTTAGCCACTCATAGACAAGCGGAATAACGAATACTTGGGCATCATCATGTGAAAATACAAGAAAAGAAGAGAAAAACCTAGTGGAGAACTTTGTCTTCCTTCCAAATGGATTACAAGCCTCCACAAATTAAGTACGAAATATAAAAAATGATCAAAGACTAATTAAAGATTCTTAACAAATGACCTAAGGTTTATATTTGTAGTTGAGCCTTCAAATGATGATTTTGCCCTCCAAAACTTATCTTTAAAATCAGTATTTTCTGCCCCAGAATTACCTTGGCGTGCCGTCCCACCTATCACACCATAGACTTAGTCAAATATCTAATAATTTCATCTCTGGGTAGGCCATGGCGCGTCCCCCTCTATCTCGCCAAGGTGTTCGTCATATTTCTCTAAGTCTGGACACCTTTGGCGCGGAGAGCCACACATCTCGCCAAGGTTTTTGAAGTGCAATTATCTGAAGTTCAAGGCCTAGCGTGGTGCACCAGCCATAGCACAACCCTAAAGTTTTGTTCTTCAACTTCGGGACTTGGTGTGGGGCGCCAACCATAGCACTAGGCCCATCATCTCCTCAAATCTTCACTTCTTGGATCATATTGAGTTCATTTTGCTTAGTTTCCTACTCAAATCAACTCAAATTGTTTTTAGCACATAAAACACACACACATCAATTTAAGCATAAATTAAGTATTATGAACTCAAAACATGATCAATATGGGTAAAACATGGAAAATGAAAATAGAAATATACCCAACATCACCACTTCACACTTAAATCATTGTTCTTCCTCGAACAATCCTTAAAATACATCTAAACTCATGTTTCACCATCACACTTGACAACTTTATCAACTCACACTCAACCAAGTAGCATGGAGCATACGTAGAGTTGTTTATCATAAGCAATACAATTTCATCAACCACATATGAGAGCTTCACAATCAAGAGCACACAACCTCTATAATGACTCATCTTTTCAACACAAAGGGCCAACATGATTAGATGTGACACATGGAACAAGTAGTACACCAAATTAGACCTCTTGTGCCCTTCACTTTTAGTGATGTTCCTCTCTCAAATTTATCAATGTAAAGTCATGGAACACAATAAGTAAGACACACTCCCACTCACAAATGATGTGATACACATATGTAGCATACCATAGGATTGCCCTTCACGTATGTTAAGACTACCTAATTGCTTCAAGATATTAAGATCACAAGGACTTTTCTTGGTTGTAATGTTAGCTAAGGGGTAAGATCGATAATTTATTTTATAATGGCTACCACCCTAAGAACTTTTAAGACATATTTCACTTTTCTTGTACACGTTAATTGCCCACGAACTNCTAAGGGGTAAGATCGATAATTTATTTTATAATGGCTACCACCCTAAGAACTTTTAAGACATATTTCACTTTTCTTGTACACAACCTCTTTCCTTGTTGTTCACCTTTCATCTACTCACCCTTGTATTTTCTTTTCATGCCTCATTTTCACTACTTGACTACTAGTTTCCTACTCATAGAATAAATAAGGATTTTGCAATTAAAGCTGTCTTTTTCATTTCTCTAGCAGCAAGTAGACAACACAATTTTATAGGCACCCTTCTTCTCACTTTTCTTTTCTTACTAAAAATTTTTGTTTTTCCCTTGCAATATACCGTGGTGGACCTTCACTTTCAAGTCTCAAAGTGCCTAAGACTACTTTGTATCAAAAATCTGAGGTCTAACAAAAAAAGGGATTAAGCTACATTTTTGGCTAAGATAGAATAAGGCTTATGGCTCAACTAAGGTTAAGTAGGGAGAATTTACAGGAAGGTAAAACAGATATAGGAAGAAAAAAACATGGCTTATACAAAGAAATGCCTTGATCATCTCTCAACTCTCTACCAACAAGTAATCGTACATACACTAAGGAAAGTTCTAGATGCTACAAAATATACACAAAACAAATTAGCTCACCTCTCATGGAAACAAGAATGTAATAAGTTTCTACAACTACACCTTCACACGATCACATTGAAGAGACAAGTTAAAATCATTATTAAGCCCTAAGGATATGTTGAGTCAAATTAAAGAGATATGTGAGTCTCTCATGGATCCTCACTCATGTAATCAAGATGATCACTTTATTTGCTCCAGCATAGCAGCTAAGCCGATTATCAACAAGCATACAAGCGGATGACCTACGACTCAATCCTAAATAATGTGATGAATATTCCTTTAAGAAGTTAGTCATCCATCTATTATAGGGAAACGTCATTTCTCTACGACTACAATGACTCAAAAAAAACAAAAAAATGACTCCAAAATAAAGCAACCAAAAATAACACAGTCAAGATGAACAACAAGTAACAATATCTCAAGCATCCAAGTCAACATCACCATACTAGCTATTACAACCCATGACCTACGAATCATGAAGCTACTACTACGAGGAATGACATAATAATGTTATTACCTACTACAAATATAGAAATCAAAGAACAACAAAAATTTATTTTTCCTCCACCCCACACTTTAAAAGGTGCACTGTCCTTAGTGAACACATAATCATATCATAAAAGGAGAGAAAAAGAACTTCCTGGGCCGCCATCAACTTGCATAGCGCCCGTAGCAGCATCATCTTCCTCATCTATATCTAGGTCATCAACACCGTCAATAAGGACTGTGGCCTCATCATGATCAAGTGGCTCTTCAAAGGCTGGGCCCACTTGGCACATCAACATAGCATTTTCCATGAGCAGGTACCGTGCCTTTAAAGCTGTCATCTCCTTTGCAATGGTGGGTTAATGTCATAGCCTTAGCTGTAGATCTATCATCCCAAATATATGATCCTACTGGCTCTTATCACAAGCCTGATGATCAGTTATAGTAAGAAGAGGACCTATGGAAGGGACAATCTCCTTCACCTTTGTAACGTCCATCATCTTTCCAGCCAGGTGTCCTTGTAGAGGTAAGACAAGGTCTGCATCCTCTTCCTCAATACCTGCCTCCCACAAAAACATGGTCAAGAGACTATGGTGACAATATTTCCATCTTTAATTTTCCCGTGATCTTCTCATATTGTCATGAAGCTCAAAAACAAAATTGATCGGTATCCCCTTCATCAACATGTACACAAAGACAATCCGCTCTCGAGTCACCTCTATCATATGTGTCCCAAGGAGAAAGACAATACACACCAACTTCACTCACACCTTTGCCTCCTTATTCAGATTAGAAAATGCAAGTGTGGAATGAGAACCATTTTGATCCGTTTCCAAATGGGCGGATGAGTGATCACCATATAGAATGTGATGAATGTCTCTATATGGAGGCTTCTCCAACAAGATGAAATACTCCGAAGATTCTACAGCAGGTGTCTCTAAGAAGGCATTGAACCTTTTAGTTGTGAATCGCACCACTTGTCCTCTAATCTTTACCTTGGTGCTCTCTCAGAATGAGGTATCCCAATTTGCATAGAACTCCCTCACCAACGTGAGGTTGCACCTCTCTAGCTCATTAAATATGTAACTAACTCCCAACTCATGTATCTTGTCCCTAATTGTTGGGAACTCAAGTGCTAAGCGGCCCTCATTTATCCAATTCTCAGGTGCATACTTGGATTCTTTTTGAGTGTTGAACTAAGTAAGCCCATGAGGCTCTATTGCTTTTTTTGTAAATCTCCTCTCGAGGCCAGCTTTGGAAGCTGAAGAACTAACCCCCTTTTTGCCTTTTCTAGTCATCTTGAGACTTGGAGCTGCATCAATCACATCCTTTCCTTTTGATGCCATGGTACACTTTTTTAGCTCAATGTCCCAGCTTGTTCTTACCTCTTACGCCATGATCGTCTCTAAAAACAAAGAAAAACATACAAAATGTTAGAATGATGGGTTGCCTCCCACCAAGCCCCTTAGTTATAGTCGTGACATAATATTCATGGGTTGCCACCCGTGAAGCGCCTAATTTAATGTTGTGACATGAATATCGTTCCCGTCATTTCTTCATTTGAGTGGACTTGTGACCATACCAAGGATCTGCTAAACTCTGACACAACACATGCTTCTCCACAACCCTATTACAACCTCTAGGTTCTCCCACCGGCTTCACTGTGAAGTCCTCAAGAAATCTTCAATTTTTCCTTTAGGATAGGCCAAATTCAGTCCGCAAGCTGCAATGTCACTATGGTATGATGTGCTTCTCCAAGTCCAAGAGTTTTGAACAGGGATGCAAGTATTCGCACCCAAATCAGGTAAGGGTGAACCAACTTCCTTACTTCTAATAGAAAAAGGGATAGTGAAGCTTCGGCGGTCCTTTAGTTTCTTGGGAATTTTATTTTTGATGCGCGAACTGCACTCTTCTGTAAGAGCCACAATTTCAAACTTTGTATGCCTCATCATATTGGCCACAATATCCTTGAGATACTGAGGGTACTTCGAAACTTCTTGCAAAAGCTCTACCAACGGAATATTCACCTGAACTTGCTTTAACAAGTCAATAAATTTACTACAAGTTGTGTTCTCTGTCTTTTTCTTCAACTTTTGAGGAAATAGGGGAGGTGGCCTAGCTACAACAACCTTCAGTTATGGGTTGCTAAACTCACCCCCCTCATTCTTAGAACTCACAGCCTATTCCTCCTTAGCTTTTTCTCTTCTAGGGATCACCTCGCCTAGCTCCTTACAACTGCACAATAAAATTGCGCTCACATTTTCCTTGGGCTTCTTCTCGGTGTTACCTGGGAGTGCCCCCTGTGGTCTATTGTTCTGCTGTAGGGCCAATTGCCCCATCTACCTGTCAAATTTTTGGATGGACTTTTGCATCTCATTAACCACTTGAGTCTACTGAACCATCCATTACATCATTGTCTCCTCAAGAGAACTGCTCTGCTGCATTGATAAGTGTTATGGGGCCTTTGGAAATTTCGATTCCCTCCCCATGAGGCATTTACTCCATTTCGGTACCCCCAATTGTAGCCATTACTTGTAAAACCTACACCACGGCCTTGTTGTCCTAAAAAGTATACAAATTAAGGATTAAGAAGAAAACTTGAATAGGCGTGGCTTTCTTCACACGCCTCACATGATAGTGGTGGGGTTTTCACCTGATGTACCTGTTGTATTTGGACTCATGCAGGTGTGGTTACCAACTTACTAATTGCATTCACCAATTGGCTAATGTCTACCCTAATTTCCAGAACACCATCTAGGGTGTATTTACGCATTTCATAGACGTATTTTTTCCTATACTTTAGTATGTTTTGAGAATAAATTATGTGTGTTTGCATGTGATTATGTTATATATTTGTGAAAATGACTAATACATGTGATTAGATGTTTTCAGGACTAAAAAGGATGAATTTAAATGTATTTGAGGCTTATGGAATGAAGATGAAAAAGTTGGAGCGAATGATGCAAAGGTTAAAGTTTGTCACTAGGATGGCACATAGCTGGGCGGCATGGAAGCAACTTGCGCATACTGCCAGGCACGAGGCACCTTCATCCTGGCGCTACTGGCCATGCGACGTGGCAGCAACAATGCCACAATGGTAGGCACGACATGGCCTACCTTCAGCACGATGTAGCACGCAAGGCGCCGACCTGCTCTGCGCCATGAGATGTGCGATGCGGCAGTGGCTGGGGTGACACGCAAGGCTTCCAAAACGGACAAAAATTGGATCTCCTACTTCAACTAGGAAAAGGAACATCAAGTCCAAGTCAAATTCAACTAGGAACAAGGAAAACATAAATCTACTACTGCAAATACCCTTTTATTTACATGTAATAGAGAAGAGTTGAAGTTTTACAACAAGTTTTTAGAGAAAATTTTAAGATGTGTTAGAAGATATATTTGAGATACGATTGTAATATTGTTCTTCCGAATTTTGCATTAATCATGTGAGTTCTTCCTATCATTGTTGTTAGTATTAATTTATGCTTTTGTCTATGAATGCTATTAATTTACTTATAAACATGATAAACTAAAATCACCACAACTAGGGTTGTGGGAACCATGGTGAATTAACAAACTAGGATTTGCACGAAGTGATTCTAAAACTAGTACTAGATGCTTGTATTGTATTGTCTTCATCTTTAACTATTCTTAATGGTGCGCAACGTTAGGAAGTTCCCGAATTCTTTACTTGCTTTGGTCGAAGAGGTAGAGATTAGGAAAAGAGAATTACAACAGAGACTTGATTTTGATAATCGTTGTATTAACTTGAGCTGTGGTCACAGGATAGTCAAATCTGGAACTTAGTGATAACGGTTAATTTGCAATCACTCATGAGACTTGGTCGAATAATTGAGTATAGTCATTCAATAGGGACTGGTCGATCGTTTGAATGAACCTAAGTTATCAGTTCTACAAGTAAAGTATTGGGATAGATCACTAGTGTAAAACCCGAAGTAGTTAAGGATCAATGGGGAACACTTACCCTAGTTAATTTCATTAATTTGGAAACAACAATCAATTTCTCAAAATAATTACTTGTTAGTTTTACAAATCCCCCGATTTAGGTTATAATTGAATAAAAAGTTTATGCACTAGAATTCTTCTATTTTCTTCCATATTCCCTGTGGGACCGATCCCAACCTCTAGTTGGGTTCTTTATTGACAACGTCCGCTTCTCACTTCAGTAAGAGGTGTGGTTTGAGCGTTATCACCGTCCACCTCAAGCTTTTCTGGAACCTTTGCTGCTGCAAATCCTCTACCTGAGTCTTCATAATCCTTACTCCCCGCAGACATGAGGTCTAAGAGAGCCTCAATTTCATCATAACTTTTGGACAAAATATGTCCTTGTGTGTTAGTGTCAAGGAGTATCTTAGACTCGGGCTTCAGACCCTCTATGATGTTGTGCCCGATTATCTCCTTAGGCTCCATGTGGTGTGGACAATCCCTCAACTAACCCTTGTAACGTTCTTATGCTTGAGCTGGCATCTCCTCATCATTCTATAAAAATTCGGAGATCTTGCCCCTCAGTTCCTTTGTTTTTCTCGATCAAAAGAACCTATTGATGAACTTATTGGAGAGGATCTCCCAAGTAGTGATGGAACCTGTAGACTCATTTTAAATCCACTTCTTGGCTCCCTCAATCAGTGAGAACCGAAAAAGAGTCAGCTTGACATATTCATCTAAAATGTTCCGGTAATGAAAATTTTCACTCAGCTCCACGAACGTCATCTGATACCAATGGGGATCCTTATTAGGCTTTCCCTGACATTGGCAAGTGTTTTGGACCAGTCGCATAGTCCCTTCCTTCAGATCAAAGTTCCCAGTGATAGTCGGCTTGACGATCGCTTTAGAAGTGTTCTCCAAATTAGACCTAGCAAAAT
This sequence comes from Datura stramonium, assembly GCA_018107945.1. Classification (NCBI taxonomy): domain Eukaryota; kingdom Viridiplantae; phylum Streptophyta; class Magnoliopsida; order Solanales; family Solanaceae; genus Datura; species Datura stramonium. The sequence continues at coordinate 52,973 of JACEIK010001668.1, read as the reverse complement.
GCATTACTGGAACTCTCTCATTGTCTTCACTTGCTTCCTACCAGTTGTTTCCCATAGCTAACCTTCGAAAGGTTCTCTTTATTTTAGGATCAAGAGAAGCCAAAAGTGGACCCTGACTTCTCGTACTTCGCATACACTAAGGTAAATAACCTTATGAATTTCAATAAAAACAATAAATAGACGTAATATATAGACTAGTAAAATAAAATTCTAACCTACAAACGATTAAATAATATCCAAGTCCCCGACAATGGCACTAAAAATTTGATCTCTCCCAAGCGCATGCAAGCACATATGGTATTAAAGTGATATAGGATTGGTAAGCCTAGATATTGTACCCTCAAAAACTTTTGAATTTAATCGTTATAAGATTATCATTTTAATTTCATTACTCTACAAAATAGTTAAAATGAAGATTTGTTTGAGAAATTAAACTATCATTACATTAAATATAAACTTAACTAAAAACGATTGTGAGCTTGATTGTATTTCGATGATGATGAGAGTCTAGGGCAATGACACTTGTCTGGTTTCAAGCTGAGTTTTCAAGACATAATTACAGTATTACGATTCTTCCTATGGTTGTTAGTTGCAAGTTATTATCCTATTTCTTGCCACTATTCCTAAATCCAAGAACTATTTCATGAATCATAACGCCTATATCCCTATGGTCGCAGGAGAACAATGAAATGATGATTATGCCTACTTGTAATTCAACTACGCGGGGTTGAAGGGTATATCCCTATCCTCAAAAACAACTTATATCCTATCACCAATGGGTTCAAGGGTATTTGAATCTCCGTTCTATATTTCTCTTTAACCCTTTCGATTTTCTTTTCCAAGTTCAATCGAACGCTAACGAATTACTTATAAGGTGATCAATCGAATAAATAATAAATTAACATAAATAAATATAAACAACCATAATTGAAGAATCGAAACTAGATGAAATTAGTCTTTCAAATATTCAACCATCCACCATGGCCACAACCCTAGAATATAAGTTTAGCCACTCATAGACAAATCGAATAATGAATACTTAGACATCATCATGCGAGAATACAAGTAAAGAAGAGAAACCTAGTGTAGAACTTTGTCTTCCTTCCTAATGGCTTACAAGCTTCCACAAATGAACCACTGAATGTAAAAAATGAATAAAGACTGATAAAAGATGCTAAATAAATGACCTGAGGATTATATTTGTAGTTGAGCCTTCAAATAACGAATTTTTCCCTCCAAAACTTTGCTTTAAGAGAAGCATTTTCTACCCTGGAGTGACCCTGGCATGCCACCCAACCTATCTCACCACGAACTTAGTCAAATTTCCAATAATTTTAGCTCCAGATAGGCCTTGGTGTGCCACCCCCTCTATCTCTGTCAAGACCCGAGAGTACACCTGAATCGTAGACATGGGATAAGGAGCCCCGAGGGACCCAATTCAACCTATGGCATAAGCATACAACTAAACCATTCAAAGAAGGCGGAAGAATTAGCTTAATAGTCATGAACTAAATAAAATCGTGACATGAAATATAAGAAACAACAGTACATGATCCAAGCGTAAATAGCTAAACACTACATTTAGGTATGAAAGCCTCTAATAATAATAGATGGGTTGAAGGGATAAGACCCCAACTAACCCCAACATTCTGAAAACTAAAAGACAGACAAAAATCCGAACATGAAGTCCCTGAATCATGAGGACTCACCACTGAGAACTGAGAGTAGAAGTGAGAGTAAGCTAAGAGCGATGCTGAACCTGCGAACCGGATCCTGTATCATAAAATGATACAACATAGAAAATATGCGGGTTAGTACTTGGAATGTACTGAGTATGCGAGGTATGCAAGACAATACTTAAAATATAAAAGGTATAGGAGTGGGGACAACAAGATCATAAAGACTGAAATCATAAGTATATCGTAAGGCTCACGATTTCCAAAATATCCGTAAACTTGTCATGGTCATAACATGAGAGAAAAACTTTTGTGAAACATAACTTGAGCCAAAAGAACATAATCATCCATGCATTATAAAAATGAGGAACAGTGGGATATTTATATAACTGACATACCCCATATGAGCACACATGGAGGCCGACCTGTAAGTCTGGTCGGGAGGCCGCTCATACCTTTCAAAGGGCATGAAAAATCAAAGGCGTGATATCACTCATGAAGACCCCGTAGGGCAAAAGGGACATTCACTAAGGAGGTCCCAAACTTAACCTACGGTGGCATATAGTTCTGAGATTTGTGGTGTAATCTAGGCCCTGAACCTACTAGGTATTAAGTACTACTCCCAAAACATGAAACGTCCTCATAGAAATTCATACATGACATGAATGGCTAGTTAAATCGTAATAATCATAACATGCTTGAGAATTCGTAATACTAGCCATGGATTTTGGCTCGTGGATCGACCAAAATCATAGTTCATAAATCATAAGAGATATGTGGGAATTTCCCATAATTTCAATCATACTTGGAATGCTTAATTTATAGGAAACATGATCATAATAACATGAGTAATTGAAAACATGCTTAAAAATTCAAAAGTTCATATCATGCTTGAGAAATCACCATAACCATAAATTTCACTAAAATCCTCATGATTTGGGCATATATGCTATGAGAGATTAAATCACCCAATAGTGAATAAAATAAGTGACAACAACCCAATAATTCGAAACCCATGATTTTGGACATGCTACAACAAGATCATATCGATTTTTGAGGAAACATGCATTTGGGTTATGACCCATCAAGAATTGGTAACTTAAACATCATGCTACAACAAGTTCATTTCGATTTTTGAGAAAACATGCATTTGGGTTATGACCCATCAAGAATTGGTAACTTAAATATAGGATTAGGGAGAAATAGGACATGGGTAGGGACTAAACCACCTATTCAAAACCCCACATACCTGGAACTCCTTGATTCTTAACTCCCTTGAAAATCCCTAGATGGAAACTTGGAGAATTTGAAGAAGAACGCTTAAATCCCGTTCCTCTTTCCTCTCTACTCTTACATGTACCAAATGAGGTTTATCATTAATGATTTCCCCTTAAAAGACTCTGTCCTGACCTCAAAATGATGTAGTTTAGGTCTTAGGAGCGTAGGAAATTACGAGAAGGCCCTTACTAATTCACAGAAAATAACTGTCAGGAGACCCCAACGGATGAGCTGACAACTCGTCCGGACGGGCAACGACTCGTTGTGTCGCCCATCAAGTACACTAGATACCAGGTCGACTGGGCTCGTATCGGGTGACTCAATGACTCGTTACAAGAGACCACGAATTGTGGTCACCTTCAGTCAAGTACACTGCCTCATCCTTTATTAAATTTCCACAGCCTGCTCACGACCCACCTCACAAGTCATTGGGACTGGCCACGACTCGTGGGGTCCTATCCGTTAGGTACACTGGTCAAACCTCCCAGGTAACCCTTAACCTCACCCCACGGAAGACCTGATGACTCGTGGTAGCTAACCACGAGTCGTTCCCACGCCCATGGGGACCTCAACTCCTCAGCCTATTCTAGACTCCCTACGAGCCACCTAACGACTCGTGGGGTCTCCTCACAAATCGTCTAGTGACTCGTCCTGCACTGCAGTAACATTTTCCCCAAATTTTCCCCGTTTGACTCCTGGGTCTGATCCGTGGGTTCCCAGGGTATAACAATATCTCCTCCATGGGAACATTCATCCTCAAATGTTAGAAACATGCAGATACTGATCATTTAAGTTGAAAACTAACGGAATGACCACCCCCGAAAAGAACTACATAGCTGGACTGAATTCCGACATCACATACATATATCATATAATAAAACAAACTTGCACGCATGAATCGAACATAAAAAACTAAATAAAGGTTTATGGAAAAAACTGATACCTCAAACTGAAACTGAGCCGGTAGGGAACAAATGGGGGTATTTAGCTATCATATCCGCTTTGGCTTCCCACGTAGCTCCCTCAACATGCTGATTTCTCCATAACACCTTTACTAAAGCTACTTCCTTATTCCTCAGCCTCTGAACCTGACGATCCAAGATTGCAACAGGAATTTCCTCATAATTGAGGCTATCCTTCACACTAACTCTTTCCACCGGAACCACTAAGGCTGGATCTCTCAAGCACTTTTTCAAGAGCGATACCTGAAATACAGGATGAACTAAAGCAACCTCTGAAGGTAACTCTAAATCATAGGCTACTTAACTCACTCGTCTCATAATTCGGTATGGACCAATATAGTGGGGGATGAGTTGTCCTTTCTTTACGAATCTCATTACTCCCTTCATGGGAGATACCTTCAAAAACACCCAATCATCGATCCCGAACTCAATCTCTCTTCTCCTCACATCTGCATAAGACTTTTGGCAACTTTGAGCCATTTTTAGCCTTTCTCTTATCAACTGAACTTTCTCCATAGCCTCGTGGACTGAATTTGGACCCACTAATAAAGCGTCACCAACCTCAAACCAACCAATGGGTAATCTGCACCTTCGCTTGTAAAGAGCCTCAAATAGCGCCATTTGGATGCTAGAGTGATAGCTGTTATTGTAGGAAAACTCAATAAGAGGTAAATGCTCATCCGGACTACCCTTGAAATTAATAACGCAACCTCTCAACATGTCCTCAAGAGTTTGGATAGTCCTCTCCACCTGGCCATCTGTTTGCGGATGAAATGTCGTGCTAAGCTTGACTTGGGTACCAAGTCCCTTTTTGAAATATCTCTAAAACTGAGAGGTGAACTGAGTACCTCTATTCAATATGATGGACAAGGGCACTGTGTTAAATCTAACGAATTCTCAGATGTATAATTTGGCATAATCTTCCATTGAATCGGTGGTTTTGATCGGTAGAAAAAGGAAGCCTTGGTCAACTTGTCCACCAAAACCCAAATGGAGTCATACTGTCTTCGAGTGTGGGGAAAACCTGTTATGAAGTCCATGTTGATTTCTTCCCACTTCCAAGTAGGAATGATGATATCCTTAAGTACACCTCCCAGTCTCTAATGCTCAACTTTCACTTGTTGGCAATTCGAACACTTGGCTACAAATTCTTCAATGTCCCTCTTCATGCCATTCCACCAATAGATTTCCCCCAAGGCATGATACATCTTGGTGGCACCAGGATGGATAGAATATCTGGATTCATGAGCCTCATGCAACATCTGGCTCCTATAAATCACCCATGTTCGGAACACACAAACGACCTTAGTACCGAAGCACACCATCTCCCCCTTTGGAGAAGACTTCTACCTTATAATTTTGAATAGCTTCTTTCAACCTTACCAGTATTGGATCTTCATCTTGTTTATCCTTCACCTCTATTACCAAGGATGACTCTGATCCATTCTGTACAACTACACCACCATCGGTCGAGCCAACTAACCTAACTCCCAACCGTGTAAGTCGATGCACCTCCTTCACCAGCTCCTTCATGTCTTCACTCATGTGCGAGACACTCTCCATAGAGAGTCTACCAAGGGCATCCGCTACCACGTTGGCCTTACCCAGGTGGTAAAGGACATGCATGTCATAGTCCTTAAGTAGCTCCAACCACCTTCGTTGCCAATGATTGAGATCCTTCTGCGTGAACACATATTGTAAACTTTTGTGGTCAGTGAATACATCTACATGAACCCCATACAAGTAGTGTCGCATATCTTCAAAGAAAACACCACCACGACCAACTCAAGATCATGGGTCGGGTAATTTTTCTCGTGAATTGTTAGCTTTCTAGAAGCATATGCTATGACTTTCCCGTGCTGCATCAACAAACATCCCAGTCTGACTCCCGAAGAATCACAATATACAACAAAGCCATCGGTGCATCTAGTAAAGTCAACACCGCTGCTGAAGTGAGTCAGACCTTCAATTCTTGGAAACTCTTCTCACAAGCCTCCGACCATTGGAACTTCACCTTTTTCTGAGTCAGTCTAGTCAATGGGGCTGCAATGGATGAGAAACCTTCTATGAACCTCCGATAGTAACCTGCTAAGCCCATAAAGCTCCTGATCTTTTAAGGGTTAACGGTCTAGGCCAGTTCTTCGCTGCCTCTGTTTTTTGGGAGTCCACCCTTATACCTTCGCTTGACACTACATGTCCCAAGAATGCAACTGAATTCAACCAGAACTCACATTTGCTGAACTTGGTGTATAGCTGGTTATCCTTGAGGGTCTGGAGTGCTACCATTAGGTGTGCGACATGCTCCTCCTTGCTCCTTGATTATATTAATATGTCGTCAATGAACACGATCACGAACATATCAAGATATTCCTTGAATACCCTATTCATCAGGTCCATAAAACTTGCAGGGACATTGGTTAGTCCAAAAGACATAATAACGGATTCATAATGGCCATACTGGGTCCTAAAAGTAGTCTTTGGGATGTCAATCTCTCGAACCCTAAGCTGGTGATACCTGGACCTGAGGTCTATCTTAGAGAAACATTTGGCACCCTTAAGCTGATCAAATAAGTCATAAATCCTGGGTAAAGGGTATCTATTTTTTATGGTGACCTTGTTCAACTGCCTATAGTCAATACACATCCGAAGAGAATCATCTTTCTTACGAACGAACAACACTAGGGCACCCCATGGAGACTTACTCGGTCTAATGAAATCCTTATCCAACAAATCCTTCAACTGCTCCATTAACTCTTTTAGCTTGGCTGGGGCCATTCGATAGGGAGAAATCGATATGGGTTGCATGTCGAGCAAAACATCAATCTAAAAATCAATCTCCCTTTCGGAAGGAGCACTTGGTAGGTCATCTGGGAATACCTAGGGATACTCTCGTGCCACAGGGACTGACTGAATGGTCGGGGTCTCGGACGTGGAATCCTTAACCCTAATCAAATGGTGAATACAACCCTTAGAAATCATTTTCCTGGCCTTGAGCTAGTAGATAAAGCGGCCTACAGGTATTGCTGAACTACCCATCTATTCTAAAACTGGTTCACCTGGAAATCGGAACTCCACCACTCGGGTTCTAACGTTAACAGAAGCACAACATGCGAACAGCCAATCCATGCCGAAAATAATGTCAAAATTAGTCATAGTCAATTCTACTAAGTCTGAGAGGTAACCTTATGCAATATTGTAATGGAGCAACCTCTGTATACCCACCTTTCTATGACTGAATCACCAATCGGAGTAGATACAGAAAAATGTTCTGACAAAATTTCAGGACTGACTCCAAAGTTACTAGCAATGTAAGGTGTCATAAAAGATAGTGTAGCTCCCAAATCTAACAAAGCATAAGACCAATATGAAAGACTCGCAACATACGCGTAACCACATCGAGAGAAGTATCCTGCTCCTGTTGAGAGCCAAGTGCATAAAAATGGTTCTGGAATTGGCTTCTAGCTAGACCAGTCGAAGTACCCTACTGAGTAGGACGTGCCACTGGAGCTGCTGAACTAGCTATTGGAGAGCGGGCTCCACCACCCCCTGACCTGGCTGCGGGGCAATTCCTGAGCCTGTGTCCGGGTTTGCCACACCCAAAAAAAGCATATGAGCCTATCAAACACCTCCCTGGGTGGTTCTTGCCACAACTAGCACAAGATTGGAATGTGCGCTCTGTGCGCATGCTACTCTGACACCTCGAACTTGAGGCCCAACTACTCTGATCATCTCGAGGCCTGGATGGGGTACTGGCTGAAGATGGTGTTGGTGTAATAGACCTATGTTCGGACTGCTGGTGAGGCTCACCTCTTAGCCTCGGCTGGGAGAACCATTAGCTATTAGTTCTGGCCCTCTTGGCCTCTCTCTTCCTCATATGAGATGCCTTCATCTGCTGGGCATAAAGGACTATCCATGGGTAGTCCATATCCTAATGAAGCATGGTTGTTCTTTAGTCCTTGTCTAGATACTCGGCTACTCCTTGTAGGAATCTGCTCACCCGCCCCCTCTGGTCCATCACTAATTCCGGGGAATACCTTGACAAGCGAGTGAACTCAAGTGAATATTCTGACACCGTCATCTTTCCCTGTTTGAGGTTAAAAAACTCAGCTACTTTCAATTCCCTTATCTCCGGAGGGAAGAACCTACCGAGAAAGGCCATATGGAACTCATCCCAGCTGATAGGGCCTGCTTCCACTACCCGGTTGTACTTCCATTTCTTATACAAAATATAAGCGACCTCCTTTAGCTAATAAGGGGCCAAATCAACACGCTCCTCATTTGTCACCCCCATAACCTGGGTGACCTTTAAGATTCCTTCAATGAACTCGTATGGATCCTTATCCCCTTTGATCCCATGAACTCGGTAAGGTTCATCCTCAAAAGGTCTCTAATCCAAGTAGCCACTGCGTTGACATTCCATGGGACATGCGCAATAGCCTGCTAGTTGACCTGAGCGGTCAAGGCCTGCGCCAATATCTGAATAGCCGCCCGAAACTCAGCGTGGGCAGCTGGCTCTAGTTCCTGGGGCTCCTGGACAGGTGGGGCTTGCTGACGCCCATGATCATTTCCACCTCTATGGCCTTCATCATTTCTGTTTCTCCTTCCGTTCATTCTTCTAGGAGCCATAATTTTCTGCAATCGCGAATAACACGAATTAGAAGGATGGAGAGACTTTTCATCGCACGATATGGATTATGAAAGAAGGGAATATTTCCTAAAAATTTTAGTAGCCTCTTCGTCATAAGTGTGGCATGCTTCACACCCATGAAAAACACTCTACCTAACGTGGCTTTCAGACTCCTTAGGACACATCTGAACCTATGGCTTTGATACCAAGTTTGTCACTACCCGAGAGTAAACCTGAATTGTAGACACGGGACAAGAAGCCCCGAGGGACCCCAAGTTAACCAATGGCATGAGCATACAACTAAACCATTCACAGAAGGCGGAAGAATTAACTTAATAGTCATGATCTAAATAAAATCGTGAAATGAAATATAAGAAACAACAGTACATGATCCAAGTGTAAATAGCTAAACACTACAATTAGGTCTGAAAGCCTCTAATAATAATAGTCGGGTTGAATGGACAAGACCCCAACTAACCCCAACATTTTGAAAACTAAAAGATAGATAAAAATCCGAACATGAAGTCCCCGAATCATGAGGACTCACCACTGAGAACTTAGAGCAGAAGTGAGAGCAAGCAAAGAGTGATGTTGAACCTGCGAACCGGATCCTGTATCATAAAACGATACAACATAGAAAATATGTGGGTCAGTACTTGGAATGTACTAGTATGCGAGGTATGTAAGACAATACTTAAAACATAAAAGTTATAGGAGTGAGGACATCATGATCATAAAGACTGAAATCATAAGTATATCGCAAGGCTCATGATTTCTAAAATATCTGTAATCCTATCATGGCCATAACATTAGAGAAAAACATTTCGTAAAACATAACTTGAGCCATAAGAGACAGTCACTGAGGAGGTCCCAAACTTAACCTACGGTGGAATGTAGTTTTGAGATTCGGGGCGTAATCTAGGCCCCGAACCTACTCGGTGTTAAGTACTTCTCCCAAAACATGCAACGTGCTAATAGAAGTTCATACATGACATGCATGACTAGTTAAATCATAATAATCATAACATGCTTGAGAATTCTTAATACAAGCCATGGATTTGGGTCCGTGGATCGGCCAAAATCATATTTCATAAATCATAAGCGACATGTGGGCATTGCCCATAATTTCAATCATACTTGAGATGCCTAATTTATAAGAAACATGAACATAATTAACATGAGTGATTGAAAACATTCTTAAAAATTCAAAAGTTCTTATCATGCTTGAGAAATCACCATAACCATGAATTTTACTAAAATCCTCATGATTTGGGCACATATTCTTTGAGAGATTAAATCACCTAATATTGAATAAAACAAGTGACGAGAACCTAATAATTCAAAACCCTTTATTTTGGACATGCTACAATAAACTCATATCGATTTTTGATGAAACATGCATTTGGGTTATGACCCATCAAGAATTGGTAACTTAAACATAGGATTAGGGAGAAATAGGGCATGGGTAGGGACTAAAAAACCAATTAAAAACCCCACATACCTGAAACTCCTTGATTCTTAACTCCCTTGAAAAGCCCTAGATGGAAACTTGGAGAATTTGAAGAAGAACACTTGAATCCCTTTCCTCTTTCCTCTCTACTCTTACATGTAACAAATGAGGTTTATCATGAATGATTTACACTTAAAATACGCTGTCCTGACCTCAAAATGACGTAGTTTAGGTCTTAGGAGCGTAGGAAATTACGAGAAGGCCCTTACTAATTTGCAGGAAATAACTGTCAGGAGACCCCAACAAACGACCTAACGACTCATCATGTTGCCCGTCAAGTACACTGGATACCAGGTCAACTGGGCTCGTAACGGGTGACTCAACGACTCTTCACAAGAGACCACGAGTCGTGGTCGCCTTTTATCAAGTACACTGCCTCATCCTTGATTAAATTTGCACAGGCTTGCTCACGACCCACCTCATGAGTCGTTAGTACTGTCCATGACTCGTGGCATCCCATTCGTTAGGTACACTGGTCAAACCTCCGAGGTAACCCTTAACCTCACCCCATAGGAGACCTGGAAACTCATCGTAGCTAACCACGAGTTGTTCCCACGCCCATGGGGACATCAGCTCCTTAGACCATTCTAGCCTCCCCACGAGCCACTTGAAGACTCGTGGGGTCTTTTAATTAGTAGTCTAGTGACCCGTCCTACACTGCTGCATAATTTTTCCAAATTTTCACCGTTTGACTCCTAGCTCTGATCCTTGGCTTCCCAGGGTATAACAATCTCGCCAATGTGTTCATCAAATTTCTCTAAGTCTGGACAACTCTGGCGCGGGGCGCCACTCATCTTGCCAAGGTTTTTGAAGTGCAATTCTATGAAGTTCAAGGGATGGCGTGACGCACTAGCCATGGAACCAACCTAAACTTTTGTTCTTCAAAGTTCGGGACTTGGTGTACTGCGCCAACCATAGCACCAGGGCCTTCAGCTCCACAAATTTTTCACTCCTTGGATCATGTTGAGTCCATTTTGCTTAGTTTCCTCCTCAAATCAACTCAAATCATACGTTAGCACATAAAACACGCACCCACACACATGAATTTAAGCCTAAATTAAGGATTATAAACGAAAAACATGATCAAATATGGGTAAAAACATGGAAAATGAGCATAGAAATATGCCCAACATCAGCTTTCAAGGATAGTTAGAGAATCAATCTACTTAGGTATGTAGGGCTATGAGTGAGAGTCCCCTTTCACTCTCATGCTCGAATTTCTCCTCAAATTCATGAAATCAAGTTCTAATTCAAGTATATAATTTTAGAGAGTTTTAACCCAATTTTATGAAATTCTCCATGATATGTCTATGGGTCAGTTCCCCTTATATTCCAAAGAATGTTTTAAGATCTATGNTACATTATTTAATTATAAATTTATGATTTCGAGATATTAGAAATTATGCGTTATTATGCAAGTTTTACGAAAAGTCAAGTTTATGATTCATGATTTCAAGTATGATGAGATATCTAGCATGAGCAAATGTTTATAAATTACCCATGTGTAAATCTATGATTTTGACTTATGAAGTCTACTTCAAGTATGCATGCTTTTAAGATTAGGGTAAGCCCACACAAGTTAAGTATGTTTTCATGATTTAGCTCAGGTTAATAAGATCAACTTACCATATGGTTTGGAGTCAATACTCCTAATTCATCTTATGGTATGTTTGGAGCCAGGGTTCCCAGATGTTCAGATTTCAGACTATGCATGTCATTATAATTTCATCTTCATTGAAAAATGGTGGGAGCACCATGTATGTTTTTAAGAGTAGTGCCTAGCATCGAGTAGGTCAGGGGTTTGGGTAAACCTCGAGTCTTAGAACTATGTGCCAATGTAGGTATACGATATACAATAGGACCTCCCTTGAGAGTTTTCCCCTACCCCCTGAGGGGCCTCAACTTGATATTGATATCATGGTATCGCCCTTGGCCTAGCCAAGGTTTTGGACGGCTCTGCCCACTTGAGTGTGATGGTTGGAGCATCATGTAAGCTCTATCATGATGGTGTTGGTTATGACGAGTCTCCCATTATTCCTCATGATTTCAGTTATTCATGTTCATGATTTATGATATTTTTTTATAGAAGGTTAGACCAAATGACCAATTCATGAGCTTTTACTTACGATTCAGCTATGACAAGCCATATGATTTGTATTTCTAACCTTGGGTCACTATATTTAGTTATGATACTTAACTTATCACTATGGATGTCTTAGACTCAGTTTTCAGCGTGCAATCCTTACTCTCATGTTTTAATGATTTATATAGAATGATTTCAGTTAGCATTTACTCAGCATGTTCTACTTACCTTACATCCTCAGTACATTCAAAAGTACTGAGCGCATACTCTATGCTGTGTCATTTTGTGATATAGGTCCAATCATTCAGACTTTGTTTTGTTGTAGTCCGGCTCCCCTATGGTCCAACTCAGTTTCCATTATTGGTGAATCCTCATCATTTGAGGAAATCCAATTTATTTGTTGATTATGCTATTTCATTCTCAGACTTTAGCAAGCTAGTTGGGGGTGTTGTCCCATCGGATCATCAGACATTTTAGAGACTTATCTGAAATTATGTAGACTTTCAACTATATCGAGTGTTGACTCCATCTATGATCGTTGGTATACATTTTGTTATTCATAAATTTGATTATTCATATTTAAATTATCAGTTTCCACTTGGATGTATTCTCTTTAGTCACTATGTTCATGCTATGGGTCGACTTGTTGCCATTCGTGGTTCTAGGTCCTATGTCTCGGTCCAGGTCCTAGATGGGGTCATCACAAACATGGTATCAGAGCATTAGTGTTATATCCCGTGAACCCAAGGATCAAACCCAGGAGTCAAGGTGGTGAAAAATTGAAATTTTGCACCAGATCACAGAATGATCTGTGAAGTGGCTTGTGAGGAGTGACCATGGGTCGTGAGGGGAATCGTGGTTCAGAAGGGCCTGGAAAGGTGTTGGGTGAGACCACGAGCATGAACATGAGTCGTGGTCAGACCTCAAAACTCGTGAGGTCATATGTGGCATGGGTTGAGAGGTTGGCTAAGGTTTTGAGGCAGTGGGGGTCATGGGTGGTGACCACGAATCGTGGTCAGCCACCACGATTCATGAGGTCCCTCATGGGGGTTCCCTGAGTGAATTGGTAGTAGACTCCATGACTTCAGGCCACGAGTCATTGGCTCTGGTCACGAGTCATCCAGTCCCTCGTGGGGACTGGCAGTTAGCAAATCTCTACGTTTTAGTAAGGGCTTTTCCGTAATTCCTAAGTTCTAGGGGCTTATAATATGTCGTTTAAGGCTTTTTCAGTGGGTTTAAGGTAGGGGAAACCTATTCTAAGATAGTTCATTCCATGCATGCAAACTTGAGAGTTTGAAGAGACGATTTAGAGCAAATTTTGAAGGTTCCCATTGGAATCTCACCTTGGGAAATGAGAGAAGTTGTAAAATTATCCCTCTCAGGTATGTAAGGTTATGAGTTGGTTTCTTCTTCCACACCCATGCCCAATTTCTATCAAATCATGAAAATTACCTATGATCAAGTATGGGGGTTTTTACCTAATTACATAATTCTTCAATCTCTATAAATGGGTATGATTAGATTATATTTATATTGATGAATTGTGAAGCTTGGATAAATTTTAAATTGTTTTCAATCCAAATTATGTTTTCTAAATTATGAAATTTAATACCGATTAATGAGAAGTTCATGAAAGAAGAGAATGATGATGAATGTATGATAATGATGAGATTTGATAATGATTATGATATTGTTTTCAAGTGAATTGAGTATATCCAAGTATGGTAAAGCTTTGGGCAATGCCCACATGTTGATTTAAAATGATGATTTTTCCCGAAATAAGCTTACCACATTGTTTGAAGCAAAGTCTCCCAAATTTCACATTATTAGCTTGTGGTATGTTTCAAATTAAAGTTTCTCATATGCATAAGTTCATAACTAAGATGTATTTCATTATTAGGCTTTGTCAAAGGACAATGTTGAGCTTCATTTTCATATGATGTCGAGTCTATGCATGATTTCATTATTGAGCTTCGTCAAAGGACAATGTTGAGCTTCATTTCATACGATGTTGAGTTATGCATGATTGCATCTTGAGCTTTGTCAATAGATGATGGTGATCTTCGTTATATACGATGTAGAGCATTGCATGTTTTTGGGAGTAGATTCTAGTATCGAGCAGGCTAAGGGTTGATCACCCTATGCCCCAGAACTACGCGCCAACATAGGTTGATATTAATATATTATTGGGACCTCCCTTGTGAGCTATCCTCGGCCCAAATGTCCCACGAGCTTGATATCGATATCATGGTAGCGTCCTTATCCCTAGCAAGGTTCTGGACGGCTCTGCCCACTTGAGTGTGATAGTCGGGACCATGTAAGCTCTATCGTGGTATGTCGGTTAAGTGACAAGTCTCCCATTGTCTATATGATTCAGATTTGCATATTCATTATTCATGATTATTGCTTCAAGCATGCATGTCCTAAGAGTAAGGTTTTGACACATTGTTAAGCTTTTCTATAAATGCCATATTTCAGCTTTGATTCATTCGAGTCAGATAGGATGTTACGAAGCTATGCATGGTAATACTATGAAAAGATTATGATTTCAGAATGAGTGCATGTAATTCTTTCCTCTCAGATTTTAAAGCTTATGATATATTATGAAACGTTTTAAATGATTTATTTTATTTAAGCGGTTTTACTTACCTTGCATACTCGGTACATTCCACGTACTGACCGCATACTTTCTATGTTGTATCATTTCATGATATAGGACCTGGCTCCCAGCTTCATCCTCATTCTTAGTTAGCTTTCTGGAGTTTGTATCTGCTCAGGATTTGTGAGTCCTCATCCTTCGAGGAATAGACTATCATTTTTCCTTTATGTACTTCCAGTTTCAGTATTGTTGAGTTAGTTGGGGTCCTGTCCCATCATCTCATCCAGATTAGAGGCTTTTCAGACTTATGTATGTGTTAGCTTCTGATGTGATGTTGAATTAGACTTCTGCTGAGATTATGTTGATGTTTTCTTTTGTTTATCGAATGTGTTAGATGTATTCTTATGCCATGGATCGACTTGGAGTCTCTCGGGGTCCCATGTCCCGTGTCTACGATCCGGGCCTCCATTTGGGTCATGCCAATTAGATTTTGAAGTGTCCTAGCGTGTCTAAAAGTTACATTATGTAGAGTATTTTCATGGGTGTAAAATGCGCCACACTTCTGAAAAAGGGCTACAAAACATTTTAGGAAACTTCCCTTCTTTCATGATTCTACCTCGTGTTACGAAGTTCAACTCTTCTACTCTCCAAACTCGTGCTGTATGCGTTTTCAAAAGTCTGTCTCCCCAAATGACCAACGGAGGTCATCCAACACCACCAACTCCAGCAGGCCCCTTTATTGGGATCTATGTAGTTTTGATGATTGACAAAGGTGATAAAACAGGTCATCCAAGTTGTTCCAAGGGAGTATAAAATTTACTATCTAAAGAAGCTGACATAGTAGCAGTAAATATTCCAATAGATATAAGTTGCACGTATCAAAAGATGGTTAAGCCATGTCACACAATCTCAGAGAAATAAACGTGTGCTAAATTGAAGTGTTGGAGTTCTACTATAATACTAAAGAAGCAAAGAGTTTGACTCGAACAAAGAGTCTCACTTGAAGTAGAACTCTAAACCAAGAAGAGTTTGATTTGATGGGTAATTCGAAGTAAAGAACAACTCTATGAAGAGTTGTACATGTGCTGATTTGTAAGACTTGGAGTTTGATGAAAACACAAAGGAAGACAAGAGATAGACTTGAAGAAGGACTCCTACTTGGAGTAGACTTCTAAAGCGGACAAAGGTAGTTGCTGCAAAGATGTTGAAGAGTTGTATATATATAGAAGTGTGACTTCTCAAAGAAAGGTGTGCACTCACAAATAGAGAAAAAAAGAAAATCTGTAAAGTGTGAGATTTTTCAACATTTGAAGTGTGAAAAAATTCAAATGACGAACTTGGTCCTAGTAATGTGATAGGCTAGAGTTAGTAATCTTGTACTAGGAGTTGGTCATTGAGTTTTAATTAATGTAATCTTAACTCATTGAGTTATAAACTGGATTAAGAGGATTTTGTCTTCAAGTAGAGTATACTTAGAGACGTTTGGGAACACATTCCTAGGGAGGAGTGTGAGCAGCTAGGAATCACAGTTTATAATTCCTTTAGGTTATAAGAGTTGTAATCTGCTGTTTGAAAAGGCTTTTTGAAGTTAGTGAAGTTAGAGAAAATCCTGTGGAGATACTGGTTGTGATTTTTCACCTTTTGAGCTGAGTGTTTTCCATGTAAAATTACTATGTTCTCTACTTACTGTTTTACTGCATTGTTGAAACATGTCAGGTGACCAGCTAACGTAAATAAGTAAAATCGTGATCGTGCAGCCTTTCAATTAGTATCAGAGCAGGTTTATCTTATAAGGATAAAACCTAAGATAGATCATGATGAATTTTTCACCACCTATTGGAGATAGTAAAGGCCAGTCAACAACTTGACCTC
Organism: Datura stramonium; assembly: GCA_018107945.1. Classification (NCBI taxonomy): domain Eukaryota; kingdom Viridiplantae; phylum Streptophyta; class Magnoliopsida; order Solanales; family Solanaceae; genus Datura; species Datura stramonium. Next base: position 36,366 of record JACEIK010001668.1, on the reverse strand, counting down.
CTCTCTTCAATGGATCACACTTTATTTGGTGGAAGGCATGCATGGAAAATTTTATTCATGTAGATTATGAGTTGTGGGTTAGGATCACCATGGGACCAACACTTCCTAAGAAGATGGTGAATGGAGTTGAACTGATGAAGGTAAGATATGAGTTTACTGTTGAAGATCTAGTGGCTTTAAAAAACAGTGCTAAAGTGAAGAACATTCTTGTATGTGGCTTAGGACTTGATGAGTACAACCCGATTTCAAAGTGTACCACTACTAAACAGATATGGGATGCATTGATCAATTCTCATGAAGGGACAAGTCAGGTAAGAAAATTCAAAGTGGATATGCTATTCACTGAATATGAAACTTTCGGGACGAGGGACAGTGAGGCACTACAAGAAATGATGACAAGGTTCACATCTCTAATTAATGAACTATCTTCCCTAGGAAAAGTACTTACCACTAAAGAGCAAGTTGACAATGTTCTGAGGATCCTCCCTAAATCTAAATGGGATATTAAAGTTACTTCTATAAGGGAAGCTAAAGATATATTTACCATGACTCTTGATGAGTTAGTAGGGAACTTGAAGACTTATGAGATGAACAGTGATGAACTTATGAATGAAGATGGAATCAAAGAAAACTCACTAGCTTTAAAAGTTTCTCGCAGTGATTAGCCTGATACTGCTGATGATCAAATAGCATTTCTAGAAGAAAAGTTTAAGAAGTTCCTCAAGAAAGAGAAGGGCTATAACAAGAAAGGAACAAGTAGAAAAAAGGGTTCCAATGAGAAGTCTGCAGCAAGTTGCTACAAATGCTACAAAATAGATCATATGATTAAAGATTTTCCACTCTGGGAGATTGAGTGGAGAAAAGATAGGGCTGAAAAGAAGAGAGCTGAAAAGGAAAAGAAGAAGGAAAAGGAAAAGAAAAATTATGCAATGATGGCTGCATGGGGATCTAACACTGATGATTATGATGCAGAAATTAATGAAACTGCATTCATTGCTCTAGGATACTCTTATCTTGATGAAGGAGACAAGAATTTCGAGGTAAATATCTCGGACTTAAATGAAAACGCGCATACTCACTCTAAAAGAAAACTTTTTTCTATGATGAATGCTTTAATGGATAAACTCCGGGAAGTCACTTCTGATAAGGATCAACTTTTTAATTCTCTTGCTAGCTTAAAATTTGAGTTCATTGATCTTAAAAATGGTAAGAATATTATTGATAAAAAAAAGTTTCTTAAAGGAATAGGTTATCCAACTTGAGTCTGCAAATCAAGTCCTCAAAAATGGAAGCTTGAAAGAATCTTCTTTTCAAAAGGAATGGATGAGTGAGAATCTGAAAAGGGTTGAGTCTGATCTCAACCACTATAAAATTAATTACTTCTGTGAAAAACAAAAGGTAAGAAAATTGGTTTTATAAGTATCTAGGTTAAAACTTGATCTTGAGAAAGCTAGTAGGTGGACCAAGTCATCTAAAATTTTGAACAGTCTAAGAGGAAGAGTTCACAATGAAAGGGCTGGGATAGGTTTTCATAAAGAACAAATGTCACTGAAGATATGTGTTACTTGTGTGGTAAAAGTGACCATCCTACTACTGAATTTCCAATTGCAGCTAGGAGTAGGTATAGGTGTACTTTGCTGGAAAAAGGAAATAAGCTAAAAACTGTTCATAGGAACAGGTCTAACAATCTGTTGCCATACTGGGCAAGAAGAAGTTTTATTCACCCTTTTGATCACAAAAAAAAGAGCCAAGCTTCTTTGGGTTCGTAAAACTAACCCCAAAGTTGTTTTGCAGGTGAGAGGGAAAGGTAGTAAGCATTGGTACAAGGATAGTGCTTGTTTATGACACATGACTGGAGATAAACAAAAATTCCTTTCACTTACTCCACTAAAAGAGGGAATGTATCCTTGGAGATGGGAAAAAGGGTACCTTTACTGGATTTGGCAAAACTGAAAGTACAAAAACAAAAGCTCTATAGTAAGTATACCATGTTGATAGATTGAAGCATAACCTATTGAGTATATCTCAGTTGTATGATAAAGGCAACAAGGTAACTTTAACTTTTGTAGGTTACAAGGTCAAAAAGTTGGATACAAAGGAAATTGTTCTATGAGTAAGCAGACATAAAAATGTGCAAAAGGAAGATATCATGGGATTGTCGGGTACAAATCTGACTTGTCTCAGTGCAATGGACATGGGAATGCTAGTTTGAAGTAATTGAATAAACGTTCTTCAAAGGACATAGTTATAGGCCTACCTAAAATTAAGTTCAAAATGACAAAGTTTGTAGTGCCTATGTAAGGGGGAAGCAAGTAAGATCCTCATTCAAATAAAAGAATCAAGTTAACACAAATAGGTGTCTTCACCTGTTGCATGTAGATTTTTGTGGACCCATAAAGGATGAAAGTGAAACTGATGAACATGCTCATGAACAGGTTGCATCACCTGTTTCAATTGTTGAACAAAGTGTGGACTCACTGACAGGGGGATCATTAAATATGGACACTGCTATAGAGATTGATACTCCCATTTTCACTGCCACTAAAATGGACCTTGATGAAATAGGTCCATCCATAGAGTTGAGGAGCAGATTATGTTTTTATTAGATTGATATCTGATTGGTTTCAAGATAGCCCCTATGGCTATAAGTTGTTTAGCATCTCAAAGTGGCCTTCTTTTCAATGATTCCAAAAAGGGGAAGAGTATAGGTTGTGCAACGTTTATAACCCATATGACTGACTTGTTTCAATCAAGTGTTTCATTTCTTGGTTCTACAGGTAGATATCATTGAGGGCACAGGTGCAAGGAGTTTTTCATCATAAAAAACGGGGAATTTATTAGGATTTACATAGTTTTGATGATTGATAAATGTGATGAACCAGGTCAGCCAAGTTGTTCCAAGGGAGTATAAAATTTACTGTCTAAAAAAGTTGACATGGAAGCAGTAAATATTCCAATAGAGATAAGCTGCATGTATTAAAAGATTGTTAAGCCATGTCACACAATATCAGTGAAATAAATATGTGATAAATTGAAGTGTTGGAGTTCTACTACAATACTAAAGAAGCAAAGAGTTTGACTCGAAGAAGGAGTCTCACTTGAAGTAGAACTCTAAGTCAAGAAGAGTTTAATTTGATGGGAAATTCCAGTGAAGAACAACTCTCTGAAAAGTTGTACATGTCTTGATTTGTAAGAGTTTAGGTGATTAAAAACCTGAAGGAAGCCAAGAGATAGACTTGAAGAAGGACTCCTACTTGGAGTAGACTTCTAAGGCGGGCAAAGGCAGTTTTTGCGGAGATGTTGAAAAATTTGTGTATATATAAAGTATGACATCTCAAAGAAAGGTGTACTCACAAAAAGAGGAAAAAGAAAATCTTTAAAGTGTGAGATTTTGCAACATTTGGTAATGACTAAATTCAATTGACGAACTTGGTCCTAGTAAAGTGATAGGCTAGAGTAGAAATCTTGTACTAGGAGTTGTTCATTGAGTTGTAATTAATATAATCTTAATTCAGTGAGTTATAAATTGGATTGAGGATTTTGTCTTCAAGTAGAGTATACTAGAGAGACGTTTGGGTACACATTCACGGGGAGTAGTGTGAGCGGCTAGAATTAGGATTTATAATTCCTTTTTTATTTTAAGAGTTGTAATATGCTATTTGAAGAGGCTCTTTGAAGTTAGTGAAGTTAGATGAAATCTGTGGAGGTACTGGTTGTGGTTTTTCACATTTTGAGATAAGGGTGTTTTCCACATAAAAATACGTGTTCTTTGCCTAGCATTTTTACTGCATTGTTGAAACACATCAGGCAACCTATTTCAATCATAGGCAATAAGCTAAGGTAAATAAATGTTGTGGTCGTGTAGCCTTTCACCATTGTTCGGGCAGGTAATGGAAGCAGAGCGGGCTACTTCCAAGTGTTAGTAAAAGCCATAACCACTCATCTTAACCGGCGAGGCAATCGCATCCAGGACTCCATCGAGACGACAACTACTAGGGTTCAAGGCTTCACGGAAGAGTCAGTATGAGCTTTTTGGTCTAAGCAAATAGGAAGTTCAAGGGGAGAGAAGGAAACAAGAGGGCCTAGATGGGGAACTTTGGCTTTTCCCAGCAAGGGTAAGGTGGTGGATATCACCCTCGGCTTAATGAGATCCTTTGCTCATGACGGAGAACAAATCTAGGGTAAGGGAGATTACATATCAGGCGTGCAAGAGATGTAGGAAGAACCACCTAAGGAAATTCTTTGTGGGTTTAGGTGTTTTCTTTTGGTGTGGCCAGCCGATCATAATCTGAGAGACTACCCGCGCCAATTAGAGTGGCCCAGAGGAGTGTGCCACAGACACCCTCTGATAGCTGCGTCCCGGGTGGATAGCATGCACAAAATCGGTATGAAACACTAGGAGAGTATAGTTGGCAGAGATGGTTTTTTAGGTGTGGTAAGCTCGGACACATGCTTAGGGTTGCTCATCGATTAGATAGGGCAAGGATAGAGCTAGTGCTCCGGTGACTAGAACAACGACTCCAGCATCTCGCCCATGTAAACGGTGGGTTTACATTGTGCGGAATAACGACCAACTCAGAATGTAGTCGCAGGTATGTTATAAGCTTGTAATGTTGATCCTTGCATGTTGCTAGGCCTAGGAACTATATTTTAAGGCATAAGATCCTTTTTAGCATTTTAGTATGATTAACCCATTGAAGGTGAAATGGTTATAAGTATAAAGCCATCGGTGGTAGCTAGGGCGAATTGAAAGGAAGATCTAGTGATGGTGAGTCTAACCTTAGAAAGAATCCAAGAGACTTAGAGCGATGACTTTGCTTCACATGGGGGAGAAGGAGGGGATGATGGGTGATAGTCCGGGATCATTAACTATGGATAATCGTACATGCTTATTCAAGTGTCTTCCGTACTTGAGTCAATAGGATACTATGTTCATGCTATATGTGAACATGTTATGCCCATGTCTAAGTTCCAAATACTCCTTTAGTGCATTTCTGGTAAGATTCATAGATGAGAAGTAACCACTTGGTCAAATGATCCTAGTCTTCTTCAGCGTTCCATAATCTCGGCTCATGTTATAACCCTCGTATGTATAAAGCTCATGTCTCTCATCATGCTCGGCTCATGGTGAGTCCTTAAAGATTTGCCTTGCGAAACATAAGATCGTGCTATATCATGTAGCATAGATTTCTTAAACGGTTCATACTCACGATTTCCTTACTCTAAACCCGGTGTATGTTCCCTATGATGGAAATGATGGTTACAACATGTACTTTCAAGATAATTCTTTATTTATGCCATAGGTGCAGGGCATGAAGAAGTGCATGAGGTGCGGTGTGTAGCCAAGCACAGAAATATGGGAATTCCTGAATAATGTTAGGTACAAAGAGCCATGGGATAACATAAGTGAGGCTCAAATAATTGTGATGCACGGGTAGACCATAGTATGGTGTAGGTGACTCTTGATTAGGGCTGAGCATCACGACTTTCTTGTTTAAGAGGAAGTAATGTTCTTAGTGGATAACTCTAGGTTTCTAGACAACATGAATGGTTTTGTTGTGTATTGTGATGCCTCTTTGGGTTTGGTATCAGTTTTTATTAATGCGACATGGGAAGGTCATTGTGTATGCCTCTAGACTGACTTAAGACTCATGAGCAAATATGGGTAAAAACATGGAAAATAAGCATAGAAATATGCCCAACATCAACTTTCAAGGATAGTTAGAGAATCAATCTAACCAGGTATGTAGGGCTATGAATGTCAACTTCCTTTCACTATCATGCCTGAATTTCTCCTTAAGTTCATGAATTTAAGTATATGGTTTAAGGGTTTAAAAAAAATCTTATAAAATTCTCCACGATATGTCTATGTATCGGTTTCCCTCATGTTTCAAAGCATGTTTAAAGATCTATGGGTAGATTACGCATATTTTGATTATAAATTCATAATTTCAAGATATTAGAATTATGTATTATGCAAGTTTTACGAAAAGATTAAATTTATTCTTCATGATTTAAAGTGTGATGAGATATCTAGCATGAATGAATGTTTCTAAATTACCCATGTATTAATCTATGATTTTGACTTATAAAGTCTATTTCAAGTATGCATGATTTTAAGATTTGGGAAGCCCACAAAGATTAAGTATGTTTTCATATTGGCTTAGGTTAATAAGATGTATCTACCATATGGTTTGAGTCAATACTCCTAATTGACTAAAGGTATGTTTGGAGCATGGACTCCCAAATGATCAGATTTTAGACTATGCATGTAATTATGATTTCAGCTTTGTTGAAAAATGATGGTAGCATTATGCATGTTTTTAGGAGTATTATCCATGTAATTATGATTTCCCAGCTTTGTTGGAAATGATGGTAGCATTATGCATGTTTAGGAGTAGTGTTTGCAGCACATATTGGCCGAAGTTGTAAACCTCGGGTCTTACAGAATTACGTGCCAATGTAGATACATATATATTAGGACTCCTTGAGAATATTCCTTTGGCCCTAAGGGGCTAAATGATGTCGATATCATGGTATCATCCTTAATACGATAAGTTGAGTTGTTTCTACCCGCTGGTGTGATAGTTGGGGCATCACCATGGCTCTATCATGATGGTTTCGGTTATGATCGTCTCCCGTTGTTCCTCATGATTTCGATTATTCATGTTCATGACTTATGATATTGTGTTTTATAGCAAGTTTGACCCAATTATTAGTTTATGAGCTTTTATTTATGATTTCATCTATGACAAGTCATATGGTTTCTATTTCTAACCTTGGGACACTATATTGAGTTATGATAGCAACATGACTATGGATATCTCAAATTAAATTTTCGGCATGCGATCCTTACTCGTATTCTAATGATTTATATTGATATGCAAGATTTCATACCATTTACTAAACATGTTGAACACACATACATATTCGATTACATTCAAAAGTATTGATTGAATACTATATCTTTTATTGTTTGTATGATACATTTGATCAATCAGAAGCTCGGTTTATTTTGTTAGGTAAAACCCTCGTTGACTCGGTTCCACATCGTTGGTGGTGATCTTGAGGACATTTAGTTTAGTTGTTCATTGTATTGAGTCATACTTTAGCGAGCTCATGCAAGTGTTGTCCCAGTAGCTCATCAAGCAGTTTAGAGGCTTATTACACATTATACTTAGACTTTTAGCTTTATCAAGTGTTGACTCAGTTTATGATTGTTTTATACGTTATGTTATTAAAACTTCTTTTTATTCATGTTTAAGCTATTAGTTTCATTTGATGTTACTCTTTAGTACGCTGTATGTTCATTTAATTCTTGGTTTGGTCCCATGTCTCAGCTGCGGGTCCCGGCTCGGGTCATGCCAAACATGCTCTATCATACATGTTTTACTTTGCTTGTAAGCAGGCGAGCAACTAATGATTGCTTTGCCACCAGGCGAGGTGGAGAAAATATTTATGGAAGATAATAGGATTTTGACTATGCTAGAGCTATTGTTCCTCTAAGAGTGAATGCTACTTCATTCAAAATTAATGGCAACATCTACACAAGCGCGACAAAGACTCGCATCAACATCTCAAAAATGTTTGTAGGTTTTAACGGCCTACATAAGCAAACAATATGGGTAGAGGTTGTTTATGGACAAGATATAACCATGTATTACCATCGTATGACCAAATTGCGAAGAATAATCAAACATGGCACAAGGAGATCAGTGGAGGGTTGAATGTGGGTACTCCTTCATTAACCCATTTAATGAAGGAGAACAAAAGGCGAGATCATATGATGGATATTATATCCACCAATATAGCTTTGTTGAACAAAGAGATTAACTAAGAATGATGGATTTGAGGATGCCAACTATATATAGAAATGTACAAGATGGATATATAAGGATGTATTATCAAAAAAATCAAATTAATCCACAATCCAATTATTAAAACCGATGGAGATATCCAAACGCAGGTCAAGGTCCATATCATACCAGAAATGACTTTGGTGGTTCTAGACAAAATTAGAAAGATGGAAACTCTGGAAATCAAATTTTCATCCCTATGTGCCATTGAGAGGACCAATCATTAAGTTTTCACATTTGGAGAGATGGTCCACCATAAGACCAAGGGGTTGCTAGAATCAAGGGCATGTTAGAAAGTGCTCTCAAATCAAGAGAAGTCGTGCTTTTGTTAAGTCGGTCTAGAGGACTACAAGCAAGTGCACGTGTGGTCGAACAAGTAGTAAAATGGCTCAAGTAAGCCAAGTATCGATCCCACAGGGGCTGGACTACGGTATCAATCTACTCAAGTGTCAATAAACTTTAACTTTAAGAATGCAGACAATAGTGTGAAGAAGATTGTAATATTTTGTTTCTAATTTATACTAAGCCTAAAATGAATATACAAATTGATCGAACTATGGTATGAGCATGCGAGGCTAAAACGAACATGTAGAGAAATAAATTATGGATACAATTTGATCTATCTTTCCTCCGGTTGCTAGTCAAAATTGTGCCTGGATTAAAACTCTCGTATTTAACCCAACTTAAGAATCATAGACCTTCCACCTACATTTACGTGATAAAAGAAATTCATGTTCTAACCGTACAAAACCGATTCCGTGGTTGACTATGCAATTTGAGGTATATTTCTATCACCGAAGGTAAATCAATTCTCCATTTTTCCCAAACTAAGAAAAGATCATATCCCTATCCAATTCACAACTTTCCAATTTCTTACTCTCTCAGTGAAAATCGGATTTCTAAGATATACACTAACATTGACCAAACATTAATGAAGTAAAACGAGGTAATAGAACAACCATGGAAGAAAAGATGGAAAACCAACTGATCGATAATTACATTTCACTACAAATGTTCTTAACCTCGGCAAGAAGTGAATTTAGCCACTCATTTGTGGATTAAACATCATCAAATGAGTGTAAATCATAAACTCGGTGGTCAAGGAAAGGATAGAGAAAACCCTAAGATTTCGTCCCCTCAAGCTACTTTTTGTAACCCACGTTCTTGCTCACCAAGTCAGAATGACAAAAATGAACCTAAGTGTTAATTGTTTTATACTGGTGGGAATTTTTCTGGAATAACAAGCAACGTGTCACGGGTGCATCGCGAACCTTTGCCTCAGTGACACGGCACTAACAGCCGCACCCTCAGCCCAGGTCAGAGCCTTCCAAGTATTTAATCCCAATGTGCCACGGCGTGCAACGCGGTGCTTGGCCAACGTGTCCACGGCTCCAACGCGCACCTTCAACTGGAATTCCATGTTCCGGGTAATTGAGTCCAACTGCCTGAAGGCAACACGGACCTCCTGCAGAAATTTGCCAATTTTTAACATCCAGGGCAGAATGCATCCGCGATGCGACGTGACACGGCTCCCGTGCGGGCCCCCTTGATCCATGATTTCTTGGTCATTTCCTTGCTCGCTTCCGAGTCCATTCCCGATTTCTCCCAACATGCACTCTTCATAAAATTATATTTTTCCTGCAAAACAACACTAATCATGTTGGTTAGTAGAAATTCACATTTTAACTACAATTTACATGAGAATGTACAAACATCGATGATTAAACAAGGCGAAATGACGCATTTGAGTATCACTTGAATATAAATATGCCCAAGATCACTACCCCACACTTAAAATCTTTCGTCCTCGAACCATCTTACACCTCGTACGGTTGACACCCAATCATAAAGCTACTTTGGCTTGACAATGAGCTACGGTTATACCGATTGTTAAAATAGCAAATCATCAAGAAAACACGCATATTCTCATCAATACAATGACATTCAACATATCAAGACCTCTAGACTCGAGAATCAACTATCGATATCGGCAAACTACGTACAAATTAGCTGATCAAGATATGGAACGCAGAAATTCAATCTCCTGCCGTCAAGCATGTGCCCTCACAACACAAGAGAATTTCCCCTTTTCAATCACATGAACTTTAAACATTACATGCAGGGGCATCATAAGCACGTTCCACTCTCTCCCAAAAGAATTCACGTCGTCATGTCGAACGAGGCTTGCCTCACAGTGATTTACTCCACTAATGGGACACGTGATGTAGGATCAAGTAGGACTTAACCGGTTGTAATGTAAACTCTGAAACTAGTAAATACTGGGCTAACCAATAATAGCAACTAGCATCTTAGCGCTTTTCAGTACATCCCATCAACATTATGGGCATTGTTTCTTCTTATTCTCCCATTCTTGAAGTCTTTCTTTATTTTTGGTTCCCATTTTTCTTTAAGCACACCCGACTTAACAACAAGGTGGTTACCGCATCTTTATTTTCTTCATCGGCAAGTGCACCTTTGATCTTTTCTTTACTTTCATCACTTTGCTTTCTTTTCTTTTCGATTCTCCTCCTTGACCTTTGTGGGGAAAATTATGTTTTTTCTTGAGCGCTTAAGAGTTTTGGATCAAATTTACGGATAATGAAAAGAGGGTTAGCTCGGTTTACCTTTTCGACAAAAAAAATATGACTAAAAGCTCAATGGGCTAACTAGGATTATTTGACATTCGAGGTGGGTATGAAAAAGAAAAAACATATGCACTAAAACTTCGATGGGCTAACGGAGCGGGGCCACCGCGTTGGCTCGAAGTGACACGTTGGGCTTTGTCGAGTCCAAGTATTTTCAAGCTGCCGGTTTTTATGATATAATTCTTATAATTTCCAGAAACCTCGTGAACGAGAGAGAGAAGACGAAGGAGAGAATAAATTATCGTCAGGTCACATTTTGCCAAACATGGTCAAACCCAATTAACCTCAGTGCCCAGGGTATTTAGCGGCGGGGAGCATTCCTACGGATTGTGTGTCGCGAAATACGGCTGAAGAATCGTCGAGCTACCTGACTAAGGTAAGTAGAATTTGCTCCAAACTAGTGTCAATGTGCTCCTAGGCGTGAAGTGAATACTTCTCCCTTACGGACCACGAGAAAAAATAGCAAGTTTTCGATCATCTTTAAAATAAGACTAAGTTTAGGCTATAATTATAACTCAGAAAATGTCGATCATAGTCACGTTATATTCAGTGCTAATTGATGTCTATATGAATGTGATTGGGAGAAATAGCTGGAGTCTTGACCGAGCCTCGCCCGGCAGTCGGATAACTCGGGGTTAAGGTATGTAAATCAGTTTCCTCGGCAAGTTAGAGGTTTTTAGCCATATAAATCATATTAAACTCAATTAAATTCTCGGAGTTGAGTGTTTAATTATTGAGTAAGTTTAGTAAATGCGGTTTGCGTTGCCATATCGTATTCGATCTAGAGAAAGATAGAAAAGCATCGCCAAGGGGCGGATTAGCATTCAGTTGATTATAGCCTATTGTATGATTAGGCAAGCATGTTGTAGAATAAAAAGAAACGAATTTTCGGAATAAAGGTGTAAGTAAAACCGAGATAGACGGAGACGGTTTTATGGCTAGAGACTAGCCACTCGAGACGGTTTATGGCTACAGACTAGCCATTGGAACGAGATGAGATATTGGCTACGAATTAGCCATTCGGAGCAGATAGTATCCACATTCTGAATTAGCCAAACGAAGATAAATAAAGATTACATTATCGGTAGGAAGTAGTATAGTACGAAAAGAAGCGAATAAGAAATCGAGATTTGAATGAATGCAGTTATACATGCTTGCTATTTATATGTGCTATTTGTTTTGTTGGGAACTTGAATGGCGTGAGGGCCCCTTATTGGCGTCCTCACCCAGCCCACAGGACAAACAATCGTGTCGCTCCCTTTGGCGCGGGTGGGTTCACAAATCACTCAGGGGTGGCATGCCGTCCCGGCTTGGACGAAGATGGGATGAAGCTTTCCCAGCGCATTGTCCCGGCATTCAGTTGTCTCCTGTTGACTTGTTCAGGAGGCAGTGCGGCCCTGCATTTCGGGTAGCCATTTTTGTTGAGTTAGAACCGGACCCTATACATTGTAGACCCAGCATGCGAGTCCTCCGACTCGGACTCGGTTACTTATATCGGAGGCCAAGGCCGAGCCGGAACCCGGGGGCCGGTAGAGGAGCTCAGTGAGCGAGATAGTGGAGTGACTTATTTTTAGCTGGTTTTGACCGGGTAGGGGTCTGTAGATTGTTTGCTTGCTTGGCGCCATCCGGCTTATGGGGTTTGTGGCTCTTGCTTGCTACTTGTATATCTATTTATGCTATATACTAGCTACTAGGCAATGACCGTCGCGTCTACGGTCGCCTCCCGCACTTATGTGAAAAGCATGGTCGGTTCTTACCGGCTTAACGAGATTGATTTATCTCTGCCACTCTGATTTGCCTAGTTATGCTATCTATATTGATTTGTTTTTCAGTTATATTATTTCGGTTGCTTTGCATACTCGGTACCAGTGATCATGGCCTTGATGAAATGACACATTACTGCCTGCGGTACTCATAGACGAGAGCGATCCACCCGTGATTCCAGCCGGCTATTGAGTTATCGGCTCTGTCATCCAGATCGATTTCTAGAGTGTAGCTCTTTTCCTTTGTTATGCAGAGTATGGGTAGGTAGGGGCCCCTGTCATCATTTCTATTGTTACTCATAGAGGCTTACGGGTGTATACTATCTCTGTGAGGTCGATTGAGCCGGGTAGTGTGAGGCCCGTGCGGTTTGTTATAGGCTGTTTAGCATTTCTATTTTATGTTGGCCAGTGACGGACGTATATCTTTACATTAGTGGTGACCTTGCCGGTCACGTAGCTTTTGTTATTCCCTTTGTTGAATCTTAGATGACTAAGAACTGACATGGTGGCCTTGTCAGGCGCATAGGTTCCTAGTAGTATGTTACAGTTATTGTTGGCCAGGCATAGGTGCCTATAGGCCCGAATGGCGGAGAAACTGTTTACAACTTAGTTATAGCCCTTTTACCTCCCGGGAACACAAAGAGATAGAGCTAGCCGAGCACCGAGATGTGTCTCGGCCCACTAGTTAGTAGTCCCGGAGTCCTTCTAGGGCACAGTGTGATCCTTACCCGAGACGGGCGTGACATTTCTTTATTTTTTGGTTCCCATTTCTTTAGCACACCCGACTTAACAACAAAGATTAGTTCATACATCTTTATTTTCTTTAAATCAGCAAATGCACCTTTGATCTTTCTTTACTTTCATCCACTTTGCTTTTTCTTTTCTTTTCACAATTCTCACTCCCTTGACACTATGGGAAAATTATTTTCTTGAGCGCTTAGAAGTTTTGGATCAAACTACGGATAATGAAAAGAGGGGGTTAGCTCGGTTTACACCTTTTCGACGAAAGAAAAAAATATAGGATAAAGGCTTAATGGGCTAACTAGGATTGACATTCAAAGTGGGTATGAACAGAAAACTTTCGGTTAAAACAAGAAACGCCTACATCACTTCTACACTACACTTCCTTCATTTCGTTTCGTACACATACCAGAAAAGTTCTAGACAATTCACAATAGCATGGAATAATCGAAACCTCACCATACACTCACTGCACATGCTCAACTCAAGAAATATTCACAGACTCTTCAATCGGCTAATTACAAAATTCAAACATTAAGCCTCAATCACACCGAGATCGAACTACATGGCCTAGGTATCTCGGCTTATATTTACAAAGTTGCGTGCTTTAGAGTACGAATCACCTTTGCATTCTAAATATCATGTACAGCACGCAACAAGAATTTCGCAACCATAAGTAGCGTGCGGCAGGTACAAACAAACAAGCAAAAATAAAAAAGAAAAAAACTACTCTATCGACTACATTTCCCTTAAGGCAGTCTTCATCCATCCATCGTAGGGAGCGGTCACTATTCTACGAGCCGGTTCAATGGGACTATTCTCATTAAAGAACCAAAAAATAACGCCGAAAGAGCCAATCATAAAAAAATTTAACGAAAAAAAATTTAAAAAATATCGATGATTTAGATAAAAATATTTTACACAACTAGCTAACAACATTCAACGACACACAACAGCTTCACGTAGTACAATACAAAACACTGCACAAAAATCACGGGGTCACAATTTTTGGGTCACAATTTTCCAAGCACACCAATAGAACATGAATATAGCACCTAACTACTCCCCACCCCACACTTAAAACCGAACACGTCGGTGTTCATAAGTCGAAGCATAGCACAAAGTGGGTGGTGAAACTCTGATCAGTGATATTCAGCAACCGTCAGTGTGGCTGCCCCTGCATCTCAGTATGCAGATCGCCCCATCGTCCTCCTCCACGACTCAACATCGGAGTCCTCACGGCGTGTCTCCTCATCGGTGGGGACGTGCTCGTCATCCCACGAGCTCCACAAAAGTTAGGCCCACCACGACATAGAGCCCTCGCATTTCAGCCCAGAAGATGATCTAAGTCGAGCTGCCACGGCTCATCCTCACATTCTTAGGCCTCCCGCCCTACTGCAGTGGGGAGCATCGCATCACGGAACATGCGGGCGCATCACGTCATCTCCCGAGCATGACGCTCGGCTAGTGTAAGAACTATCCCGTGAGTTGTGTCGGGTGCCTTGGTCTTTGTGACGTCCACGCCCCCTATCCATCTGCGGGATGTAATCCGGGGCCTCTTCCTCGGCTTATCCGAGGAGCCACGCAGCGTAGTCAACAAGCCACCAAACCCGTACCTGTGCCCTTAATGCAAACAGGCTCTCTTCATGGCGGATATGATCACCGCCCCAACATGATTTCAAGCCCTTTCATCGGGGCATACACCAAGCCACACGATCCGGGTGACATCGGCCCTTATGCACCCACGAATCGGCGGAACAAATAATTTTCAGCCGAGATCACAGCTACATTCATACGTGAGTAGAAATGTCGATGGTAGCCCCTCTCATGCAGCTCCAACGTGTTGTGAACGGAGCTCCACACAAGGAGTGCGTCTGATACCCGCATATGGTGGAGTGAAGTTCAGCTGAAGGAGTACATGGTGATCTGTGTTTCGCCTCAAGATGGCATTCGGGTGATGGGGCTCAAGAGTGACAATTTGACCCTTATTTTGACGGTGTGTTGCGGAGCATTGGGTTCCAATTTGCATAGGCTCCCGAATCCAAGTGGAGATTGCACTCCTTGGGCTCTTCAAAGATGGCTTCCGGCCCGGCCGGTATGTCCGTTGGACAATTGAGGGAACTCTGTGCCAAAGAGCTCCGCACGTATGCTCCTCGGGGAAGTATGTTAACTTATGCTTTGTATACCACTTCTTCCCTTCATCCGTCACCCATCGGGTTCCGTATTAGCGGCGTTGGCGCGCAGAGCTGCTGGTACTCTTGGGGCTTCTTGCTCCCGATGCGATTCTCTTCCTTGGCGCCGTGTAGATGCGCCCTTACCTTTGTCTTGCTTGCTTGCCATTGTTCTGCCAAATCAAGCGAGCCGGTCCCAATAATCGGTCAAATTAAAGTTAGCTTAGACTAAGGTTGAGTTAGCTAGGCCACCCACACTCAGTCTTTAGCCACAATTTCAACATTACGGCAAGATCATCCTCATTTTACTATTTACATAAAAAAAGACAAGAAAAAAAAACAACAACAAACATGCCTCGTGCATTAGGAAAATTGACGGTAAATTCTATGTACTACTCAGACTTCGTACAGCTAATCACAATATTACCATCGATAACATTTCATCACATAACACTTAGCGAGAAATTTTATCAACACACAAGCCTATACAATTCACCAATTTCTATGCATATCTGAATTTTATTACCCGAAAATCCACCATGCTCCTTTAGCATATTAGCATTTAAGCACAACATTACTCACCTCATAACATGCACAACCCAACAAGAATTCACATTTCAAACTCCAATTTTTCCTTCTTCATAATCAAACTCAAACCCTAGCTACAATTTCACAAAAATTGACGAAGCATACAATCACCTCCGTGCTAAAATCAATCAACAATCACTTCACCTTGGCGTTCATACAATCACAATGATCTTACGAACATCAATCAACAATAACTTAAATGAATTTAAGCTCAATTTCTACTTAGGGCAAGGTTTACTCACCTCACATGCTAAAAATCGAAAAATTCAACCAAAATTTATATAGAGTTGAATAACATGCAGCAGGTCGATGAAATGAAGAAAACTTGACGAATTCGTGTCTAGGTCCGTGTCACGTTGAGGAAGAAGGATTTTGGGATGTTTGTCGCGAGAGGGAAGAAATGGGAAAAATGAGGCAAAATTGGGGTTAAAAGGTGGGATTTTCGCGTGGGTCACCCGGCCCACCGGTGTGACCCGGCGCGAATAACACTGATGTGTCTGAGAGGGTAGCAGCGGAGCACCCCCTCCGTGGCAGAGCCATCAGCGTGGAGTGTTACGGAATTTTAAAAATTCTAGATTTACCTCAATGTGTCACGGAGGAGAGATGGCAGGCCCTCCTCCGTGACACGGAGATATCGCGTAGAGCTCCTTTGTTTTGCCACTTTTATTTTCTCGCCTCGATTTTTCCTTTGCGATTTCTTGCATTTGCTGATCAACCTGCATTTATCTTACAACAAGAAATTGGTTAGAATCCCAGGTTTTAAACACAGCACAATTTTATTTTATATTTACATATACATATATATATATATATATATTTTTTTCGAATTTTTTTCTTTTTACTTAACTAGCGTACATATAAATACAACAATTTCACAGGTTTCCTCGATGCGGCGCTGGTTTACCGTCGCGGCTCGGCGTCATTAACGCTCATTCAACCCCTAGGGTGACGGACGTTTTCTCACGAACTCGTCCTCACCCGTGTCATGCCCCACACCTGTCGGTGGTTTCCCCATTGACTCAGTGACTCGACGAACTGAGTGATATCGGCTTGATCAAGCACGTTGATCACCGAGAGTTCCTCGTACATGGTCGGAAGCTTTTTGGCCTTTTATACATAAAATACCTCCACTTTGTCGTGCGCTCATGGTTAGGCGCCTGCGGCTATATCAATTAGCACTTTCCCGGTCGCCGAAGGTAGTCCCAAAATAAATGGAACTTAGTGTACGCTCAAATCCCGACACAACGAAGTCTCTTAGGAAGATAAGGGAGCCCACCCACCCGGCCGTCCTCCACAATGCCATGGGTCTTGCCAAGGAGCGATCTGCTAGTTGCAAGATCAGCACATTGTTGGTCTAGGACTCCACAGCTGACTTCTTGAATCTAGATGTCGACATCAAGTGTATGCTCGCTCCCAAATCACTTAATCGTGAGCTCGGATACTACGCCCAATTGTAATTTGGTGTAAAGCTCCCGGGGTCCTTGAAGCTTTATGGGCAGCCTATTTTTGTATCGGGAAGTGCACTCCTCGTAAGAGCCACCGTGGCGTACTCGATCAATGAAAAGAAAAAGCACTTAGCACATCTGTCATGATGTCATGATATGCCGCATACTTCGGCACTCCTGCAAAACATCAACAAGAGAGGTAAATTGATATGTATTGTTTAAGCACCTCCATGATCTTTTAGAAACACGCTTCCTCCTTGTGTTTCTTTAATCTTTGAGGAGGCAGGGGTGGTGGTCTTTCTGTTTCAGTATCCTTCTTCTTCCCCCTCTCATCAACGTGCTCCCTCTCATCTTTCTCTTTGCTCCCGGTAGGGGGTCTTTCTGGTTCCCCCTCTTTAAGTTGTAAACCACTCCTTGTGGTCACTGCATTCACTTGCTTTGGGTTGGGATCGGTGTAGCTCTGAATTCCTCCTCTAGGCCTGGTGTTTTGAGCTCCCGACAAATTTCCCAAGCACTCCCGAGCGCCTTGTAATGCTTGGATTGTTCTTTACATGTTTGCCAATTTCAAATAGTCAACCTGCAATTGAACTTAGTTAGCTTTCATAGTTTTGAACATCTCCTCAAATGTTGGGTGATGGTGGTGGAGAGGTGCATTGTTGTTTCGGTCTTGCGGCCCGATAGTTCTGGCGCCCTCCTTAATTTCTTTGCGCCCTGACACGAACTACGTGCCCTTGATGATTTATTTGCTACCCAAGAGAAATTCGGGTGAACCCTCCAGTTGGGTATAGGCTGTTGCCATCTTTTGTTGGTGATTATTCCTCACATGCATTACCAACAAAGTTCACCGAGATCAGTTTTCTCCACAACCTCAGGCGAGTGTTCATTACTCCACGCACTTCACACCAAATGCTACTTACTTACATTATTGGGGCTTGAGGCGATTCAAGCTCATATTGCGAAGTTTGGGTGTTGAGGCGGTGCACGCAGCTATACGTACAGCGATAGGCACAGCCAAACCATCCACTTCTAAGACTCCAGCTACTTTCCTTGTTCCTCCTCTTAAAATACGCATTCCACTCCGGATTTCCACTGCCAAATACGATTCAACAAATATACGGCTCATCGTAAGTCTTTTCTAATGCTTGTCCCAGTATATGAGTCAGCCAAAATTTTTGTGTAGAGGGTTCCAAACCCTCTATGAAAGTGTGCACCAGCACATCAATGGATTGGTGGTGATGAGGACAATCCTGACATTGATTTGGGTCTCCCGAGAAGCTTGATACGATTCTTTCCCGCTTCTCTTTGTTTAAAACTTAGAATTTGAATTATAAGTCTTATTTGTTTTCACGGATGGAAAGAACCGTATCAAGAATTTCTTTGCAAGATCATCCCACGTGGTGATGGAATTAGGTGGCTCAGCTTTCAACCACCTTTTAGCTTCTCCCAAAGTGAAAATGGGAACAATGTAAGCGACATAATGCGATGACACTCCAACGGGGATGTAAGTGTCACTTATCTCAAAAACTTTGCAGGTGTTGTGGATCGTGATGGAAACGTGAGCGCCCGGCCCGGTGTGCGCAATTGCACCATGTTCTGTTTGGCTCAGCCTCCACTCCTGGCTCGGTTTTTTGCGAATGCTAGATGTGACATTATTAGCATGTGGTATCGCCCCTTCGCGAACCCGGCCTATTTGTCATTTCCTGGGCACTAACAACTGCATACAAGTAGTGAATTACAGTGGTTGCTCGAGTTGTTTGTCTGACTCATGTAGCTTTCTCTCTAGAGCTTCTCTCCTTTGACGATGGAATTGTCTTTCCGGCTCTTAAGGATGGATCCACCAATTCTTTGTCTCTTGCCGGTGTTTATGAGAATTCAATATCTGCAAGGGAAAGGCTAAGACCAAGTTATCAACACTAATATAAACAGCTAACTAACACTTAGAAAATTTTTGCCAATTGCCAGTCCCCGGCAACGGCGCGCAAAGCTTGTTCGTTGGTCACGGATAAGCTACACGCAAGTGCACGTGGTCAAACAAGTAGTAAAATGGCTCAAGTAAGCCAAGTATCGATCCCACGGGGGCCCGGACTACGGTATCAATCTACTCAAGTGTCAATAAACTTTAACTTTGCAGAATACGGACAACGGTGTGAAGATTGTAATATTTTGTTTCCTAATTTATACTAAGCCTGAAAATGAATATACAAATTGAGTCGGAATTTAAGTATGAGCATATTGAGTCTACTTGAACATGTAGAGAAATAAGTGCTCGATACAATTTGATCTATCTTTCCTCCGGTTGCTAGTAAGGAATTGTGCCTATGGATTAAAACTCTCGTATTTAACCCGACTTAAGAATCATGAACCTTCCACCTACATTTACGTGATAAAAGAAATTCATGTTCTAGCCATACAAAGCGGTTCCGCAATTGACTAATACGACTTTAAGGTATATTTCTATCACGAAGGTAAATCAGATCTCAATTTTCCCAAACTAAGAAAAGATCATATCTATAAATTCTAACTTTCCAATTTCTTTCTCTCTCGAGTGGCAATTTTTAGATATACATTAATATTGGCCAAACATTAATGCGGTAAGAACCAAGAATTAATAGAACAGCCATGGAAGAAAGATGGAAAACCAAGCGATCGATAATTACATTTCACTACAATGTTCTTAACACTCGACAAGAAGAAGTGAATTTAGCCACTCATTTGTTGATTAAACATCGTCAAATGAGTGTAAATCATCAAACAATTGAAAGAAAGGAGAAAGAGATAGAGAAAAACCCTAAGATTTTCGTCCCCTCAACTGCACGTAACCCACGTTCTTGCTCCACCAAGTCGAGAATAATTAAAAATGAACCTAAGTGTTCTATTTATGCGGGGTAAGAATTTTTCCCAAAATAACAAGCAATGTGTCACGGAGTGCATCGCGAGCACGCCTCCGTGGCGCGGCCTGGCACCAGCCCAGCACCCTCACTAGGATCAGGCCTTCCAGGGTATTTAATCCCAACGCGTGCCACGTGCAACGGGTGCTTGGCCAACGTGCCACGGCTCCAACGCACCTTCACTGGAATTCCATTCCAGGTAATTAGGTCAGCGTGCCACGGAGGCAACGCGGACCTCCTCTGAAATTTGCTAATTTTTATGTCAGGGCAGAATGCATCCGCGATGCAGCGGCGTGGCTCTGACCATCGCGAGCCCCTTTATCCATGCTTTCCTTGGCCATTTCCTTGCTCGCTTCGAGTCCATTTAAATTTCTCCCACATGCATCTTAGCTTCATAAAATTATATTTTTCCTGCAAAACAACGCTAATCATGTTGATTTAGTATAAATTCACATTTTAACTACAATTTACATGAGAATGTACAAACATCGATGATTAAACAAGACGAAATAGCGCATTTTGAGTATCACTTGGGCATATAAATATGCCCCAATCACTTTTCGTAAGAGTGTAACTAATGTTGTTGGATTACTCAAGTACAAACATTTTAAATTAAAACGAAAATGGGAGACCTCTCTATAGAGCATAATCCAAATCAAAAAGGTCAACTTTCCAGCGACACCGTGACAAATTCCAAGAGTAGTGAAAGTAGCTCTAATGCTCACTATATGGCTATTGTCACTAGAAATGGGCGTGTAACCTATTGTTGATGCTCCATGTGTGGTGATGAGGGTTGATACAAAGTTGTCAAGGAAATTTTGTTGTTGATGATAAGGAACAAGTGAAGCTACATGTTAATATGTTGAATCATGAAGTGAGGATGAACTCCAAGAAGAAGGATAAGGCAAAGGGAGATCTTCTAACATTGAAAAATCTTATCTAGTACCTCCTTCTCCCTTTCCTCAAAGGATGGCCAAGCAAACTCTAGATGTCTCAAATGAAAGACACATTGAATGTTTAAAAGAGACAACTTTGTCGGTGCCATTCATTGATGATCTTAAAGAGATTCCAAGATTGAAAGAGTTGCTCACAAAGAAGAGGGCAATCAAGGATGAAGTGATCCTAATAACCCATAGAGTTAATGTCACCATTGTTGGCATTCATATGGAGAAAAAAGGAGACCTTGGAGAGTTTACAATTCCATGTATGACCGGGCATTATGATCATTTGTGAGCTCTATGTGATAATGGGGTCAAGAATTAATTTGGATCCCTAGACATCTACAAATTGCCAGGGTAACCATGTGAAGCCCACCTGTTTGGCTTCAAATGGACAATAAGCCTATCAAACAACCCCGGTAAATTGGTGGAAGATGTATTGTTGAAGGTCCAAAAATTCGTGCTTTTGAATGACTTTGTTGTTTTAGATTGTGCGATGGACATGGACATACACTGTCATCCTTAGTCGACCTTTCCTAGCCCTTTAGTAGAGCCACCAATGGACTCACAAAAGCATGGGATCACATTCCCGGATCATGATGAGTCCATGACTTTCAAGGCTGGAAGAGGGCATGAGATCTCAACAACTGCAAGAGAATAACTTTGGTTGATAAAGGAGTTAGAGCGGTTGATAATAACAAAGGGAAAGCCGACATGGAGCCAAGGAGACACCCAAGAAGAATATGGAAAAACAATGAGTAAAACAATAGCTCTGCAAATCCAAAGAAAGAAAATGGATTAGTGTAACACCCCAAAGCTTTCCTAGTCCAAACTCGAGACCTTGCAAGAAAAACCAAAGGAAACAATTTTTTTTTGTAGGAGGAATGACCCCGGACAACGGATGGAAGTGGTCACCTCACAATGGGTTGTTGTTTGAGTCAGTATCAACTCAATAGATTTTCCTTCGGGGGAACCAATGAGGCATAGGACAACTCGTTGGAAGATGTAATGAGTCGTCCTATCATCCGTTGGATCCCAACTTCAGAAACCTACATGATATTTCCAGAAGCAGTGGAACTAACGACTCATGGTTCCTACCAATGAGACATTGCTACCACCATTAACCAAGTCCCGAGCTCCAACAATGTTGACCATGAGTTGATGCAGCGACTTCGTTGGTTCTACCAATAGTCGTTGTGTTGCCGTTGTCTTAAGGCCTAGATTTTCCCTACTAGTGGCAATGAGAGGTACCAACGACCCATTGGTTATCCCAATAAGTCATGGTATCCTCTGTGGTCCCATTCGATGAGCTGAGTTCTTCGACCAGGGACCAACGATTGGTTCCAACGTGTCATGGTTTCGACCAATGAGCACGTTTTGAGGCAGTTTGTCCCTATTGGCCAGGTTTTTCCATATTTTCCTCGAGGATATTTTAGTAATTTTCACCCTTTTAATACCTAAACTACGTCATTTTAGGAATTTAGGGAGAGAATTAAAGGGGTTATCAATTATTCCCTCTCATTCCTTTCAATTCACGACTTTCAGAACGTAGAAGTTCTAGGTGGACATTGTAGAGCTAAGCTAGGGCTTCCATTTTCTTGAGACTTCTCGAGGTTTCTTTTCAAGGTTTCTACACGGTATATTCGAATTCAACAAGGGAATTGTCTTCCTTGTGTCCCAACTCTTCCTTAATTTTCTATTAGTATAGCCCCCCGAGGTTTCGAAATGTAGAAAGTTTTTAGACGAAGTCGATAAATTTCAGTGGAATTTTTATTCATGTTTTTAGTTGTTATGTTTTCCCCTAAATTCCTAGAAATCATGTGGAAACTAACTTCTTGTGGTAGCTCTAGCTTTTGAATGCAGTATTTTAGATTCTAGCATAATTGAGTAGTTAATCATGTTGCTCAACTCTACAAGTGTTGGGACTCCTATATTGTTAAAATTAGTTGAAATCTCAGTTAATTACATGCTAGTCAGTTTCGATCAGTATGTTATCATGTTGATATTACTCAAAAATGTTAAATGATCGGTTTGACTATAATCTATTCTTGAGATGTCGGTGGTGTCTCCCAGTTGCTCCGGTTATTAGACTCATATATTAGTCATCGGATTTTAGTTGGTTCTTTAGACGGTTACGACCTTCCATATAGCGGCTCGACCAGTCTTAGAACCCCCGGCTTAAGTTTTAGGTTATTCTTTAAACGGTTACAACATTTCTAGATAAGCGGCTCTAGCTAGTCTTATAACACCCGATTCACAGAAATTCGGTGCATTAAGACTCTCGGGGTATTTCCGGATGGTATCCCACGACTTAGTATTTGACCCCAGGTTTCGAGCTATTAGCTTAGTAGTCGAGTCTAGGACTATCTAGTGGGAGTAGGACTTTCCGCCGAGTTTACACCTTGGACGAAATATAGTACTTGGAGTCACGAGTAACCTCAAATCAACCCCTTGTCTATTATGCACGGCATATTGGAGTAAAACACATATAGAGGGAATATTGGAATAACATAAGCATTTATGAGAGAATTTAGAACTGAATCATAAACATCAGAATATAGTTTGAGCAAATGCTGATTGTCTTAAAAGCCAAGCCTATGTATGAAATCCATATAAGCCGTGAGTTGTAGCTGGGACAAGCCTGACTAACTCTAAGTCAGCGAATGTAATAAAAATAGCGAGAAAATGAAATAATGTCCTCGAAATGTGAGGACTCACACCTATTTGTTGAGAAAGGAAGATTTGAACAAAATTGACTAACGGTCTTTGGGTTTGAGAATCTGCGACTCTATCGTGGCAATCCTGATATAAAAATATGTGTCATTACTTCCGAATGTGTAGTAAATTAGAGAAACATTACACAATGGGATAAATGAGAAAATCTTTGGCCCGAAAAGACATGCAAAGACCAACTAAAAAGACAACTATTGGCTTGAATAGGCGAACTGCGAGGTGGTCTAAAGGCCTTAATCCGATGATCAAAAGCATGTTCTAAGTCTTGAATACGATCGAACAAACTAAGCGGGTGATGACTGGTGGGAGAGTTCTGTGACATGTAACCACATGAGCTAAACATGCAGTCCAATATATACACCCCACCGGTAGGACCTAATATTCCTTGCAAAGATATAAAGGCATGAACTAGGTGATAACAAAAGTTTGTGGCCAATCGGGCCAATAAATGCGAAACCTACCTTCTTGACTTAGTTCTTGGAACCTAGGTTAGGTGGAACCCTAGTCAGCTACGTGCCCCCAATTCCTACTCACTAGATAGCCTAAATGCGAATACGAACGAGATAGATTGGAAACTAGAGGCCCAAGACTAGTGAGGAATACAAATCTATAAGTACCACAGAAAGTCTTAACGGACCGGTGCAGCTGGGTTCTAGAATGGTCGGAAGCTGGCTTATCAAGAAACGTTGTAATCGTCTACGAACAAACTAAAATCGGAGGCGGGGTCCTAAGTCTAGTCAGAGCTATCTTTATAAGTTTCATGACCCTCTAGTAGACCGATGGCGGATTACGAGTCGGTCCCGATGGCGGGGTGATGACACCTCGGGGGGTTCTGTAGTCAAGGCGATTGGGTGACATTTACGGCCGACCTTGAGTGTTTCTAACATTCTTGTTAATCTTGGGCAGAACAATAATCTAATTGATATTCAATACTACTATCACGCTTCAGCCTTAGAGCATGGCTAGCACACAGTGCCCTACTAGGACTGGCTTCTTGGACTAAGCGAGCTAAGCACTTACGGTGCCGGAGCTAGCTTTAACTCTTCATTCAAGAAAACGGCGAACATATAACGGCGCCAAAAATGCGACCTCCCGTGAGCATCAGGCCTATACCACCTGTAAGAAATATAAATAGCTAACCAAATGGTGACTACGGGGATCCTATGCGACGCCAAGGCACCATACTGCCTAGTTACATCTGAGAAATGTAATCAAACACTAACTAATTTGTGGCCAGATAAGGTCCTGCCAACTAACCCTAATTGAACAAGGCCCCACATGGTAGTAACATATAAGCGAAACACATATACGGCCTCACATGACCGATACAGCTAACCACCGGGAAAATATACAATTTGCAAGTCTCTGAGGAATGATAAGATGGTCGGGACGGGGCCGGTCTACCACATGCGGGCAAACAAAAAGAAAGTACACCTCTGTTTCCCGGGCTCTGATGAAAAGGAGCGAGCTTCTATGTGGCCCCCAGTTTGGGCCTTCCTCATGTGTGCACATGAGAAGAAGTAATGCAGCCACCGCAAACGGGCGTCGGTACCACTAGTGCGAGAATGCAAAGCAAAAAATGAAAATAACTGAAAGTAAATAATGGCCCGATTATTCTTGGAGCAATAAGAAAGGCAGTGGCCAGTGGAATAATTGGGTTGGACTAACCTTAACTATTTTTAAAAGAGTAGAGTCGTACAGTGAATGGCGTCCTACTATCAATTTAACCATAAAAAAAATAACATGACAAAACATAACATAACATAAACCATACCTGTCCCTCATAGTACGGAAGAATGCAATCATCACAATCTATTTACATTGCCAGTCGCACCCGTCACCTAATAACTATAAGCAACTTTGCCGATCCCACACAGGTAGGCAACTTGGGCCAGATTTGACTATCTTGTACCTAAGTCTGAAGGACTCCACAAAATCTTCACAGGTGCAAGCGCTGACGGGGGTGTATAAAAAAGCCGACCAAGGAAAAAGATGGGAAGCGACATTCACGTCTTCGTCCCTAGCGGACGACATGCCCTCCATAAGTATTATCCTTGCACTCTGGCGGGCCAGTCGATACAACTATTAACCGTGGGGCGGTCATGGCCAGACTGATAATCAGCCCAAAACAATACAATCAAGTCTCAACTGATAGTAATAACTGCATACAATACATACGGGTGATAACAATAATATAATCTTTGACATTTTGTCTTTTGGATCTCATATTTGAAACATGATATAGTATTTACGGAATATTATCTTTGGAATTCATACTAAACATGATATAATATTTTCTAACATTCTTTCTAAAATACATATTGAGATACTATACTATTTCTGATACTCTCTTTGGAATTTATCTTTGGTTTACTATCTTGGAATAACTAACTTGCGAAAGAAAGCGGCTACATACCTCATTGCTCGACTTTCTAATTAACTGGCATAGCTCGGCTACTATTCAACTATTTCTCCCAATTGTATTCATATCGACAAAGGAATATAATTTACTACATCGATATTTTACTGTAGAGAAACCATACTATAAATATAACTTTCGGACTATTCTTCGGCTTATTGAGAAAGAACGGTTGAAAACTCATGAGCTCGAAGTCTAGAAGGGAGAAATGTTCGATTTAATGTTTGGGAGTGTATTAACACTAGTTTGGAGCAATTCCAATCACTTTGACTCCCGCAGGTCGCCGCTTCATGAGGCGATTTTTGCCAAACTAACTCCGTGAGAATGCTCTCTATGACTTTATACTTCGGTACTCGAAGTTAATTTGAGTTTGGACTACGTTTGACGGTGTAATCGGACGGTACTTCAAACCCTTGTCTCTCTTTGTTCTGTTCATTCTCGGTGTAATATCATGCACGTCCTTGCTACTAAAAGAAATGGAATAGAAAGTTATACTATTCTATGTGTGGATACTATATATATATAGGAAGTGTAGGTTGAGTTTATATTATTTAACTAATAAGTGATCATTACTAATGGATGAGTAATGGAATCACTTTATGCACCTAATTCCTCACCTTCCACGTGGGTGTGGAGGTGTCAATGCTCCAATTGGCGTCATCCCATTAAATTGGGGTGGGGCCTACGTCACATTATTTATTCGAGTTTTGCGTAGGCTCATGAGTAAACGCGCACAACACTGTCACGGCTTCGAATTATGAAGGATTATAAATAAAAATTTAACATATATCATAGTTGAAAAGTTTTCATAAATATGGAGGCATAAAATATATTTATCAAATCCAAATCTAATACGAAGTCCTCGAATGTGCGGGGTGTTACAGCTACTAAGCAACATGGGGGTTCCCAATAATTGCAATTTAAAACTAAAATTGATAATTAAGCACAAGAGCGAGTTCGAGATGTTCCTAATTGATAGATAGGGCTAGATTTTTCCTCACAATATTTATCATTTTTGAACTAACAAACTGGGGAAAATTAACTATAATTAACATCGAACATATTCCTCATAAATTAACGAGAGGTCTATCCAAGGAATTCTTTAACATTCGAAATTCTGTGGGCTGAGAATTCACCTTTGAAGAAAATAATCATCAAATAAATTGTGGTGATGGAAACCATAACATAAATAATTATATATATCATTTTATGTGGATTCAAGGAAAATTACATGGAATCTCTTCACATTCGAAAACTCGGGGCTAGGATTTATAGAGCGTAAACTAGAGGGATTTCGGGGACATAAAGGGGATAACTATCCCCTTGTTAATTCACACATACACGATGAAGAAACAGAAGAATTTCCTTGATAATCGAGGAGGAAAGGTGCGCCTTAGTTCTTGCTATGAAATGCTTTGAGAGAAAATTCAACGTTCTGCTTCTTGAAGGTTTGAGTGGGGAATGAGGAAAACTGTTTACCCCCACTAATAATTCTGAATTTATGACTAAAATGATGTACTTTAAAGTTAGAGGAGGTAGGAAATTACTAAACAACCGCTTGGAAAATCACGGGAACAAGGCGGTTTGTCGGTCCTCATGGGTGACCTAATGGGTCATGGTCATTGACCATGACTCGTGGTCCTGTCGTTGAAGTACTGCTTGCCTAAAATTCCTACTCTCCCATCTATTCTAAGCCACGAACAACACCATGACTCATGGTGTTCCTTAACAGTCGTGGTGAGCACTTGTTGATTGCCTTGTCCAAGTTCACCCATTTTGATAAGTCGGCCCGACCCACACGATTCATCCACGAATCATGGTGACTAATCGTGAAGTACACTACAAATTTCATCTGGTCATCAATTATTCCTAGCCACACGGGTCATATCACACGACTCGTGAGTGCGGCCTCCGATTTGTGGTCTCACCTATGGTCACCCAAAAATTCAATTTTTCCAAATAAGCTCGAGTCCTCACCACGAGTCACTCCAGGACACCGTGCTCACTCCCACAGTCCTGAGCGACTCATTCTTTGACTTGGTGGAAAAATTCTTGTTTTTCTCCATTTCAACTCCCGATCGATTTTTTTGAGTTTAGGGCATTACAATATCTACCCCCTGTAAACATTCATCCTCGAATGTGGAAACACATAGAAAAGCGGGAAAATTGCAATCACTATGTTCAAATAATGACCATAAAGAGTGAAAACAACGAAATGACTACCTCCGAGGAACTGAAATACAAGTCTGAAGCTTGAATTCACTAATCATACTCATTATTAATCACATGAAAGAATTGGAACACTAGAATTGAATAGAGTTTTAGGAGGAAATTTGGCACCTTAAAAAAGCTGAGAGCAGGTCGGAAGGGAACAAGTGTGGGTATGCGGCCATCATATCTACATCGGCCTCCCACATAGCTCCCTCGGCACATTGATTCCTCCACAAGAATTTGACTGAAGCTACTTCTTTATTCCTCAACTTCTGACGGTCAAGAATCTTGGCTAGAACTTCTTCTTAAGAGAACTATCTTCACCCCCACACTTTCTAATGGAGCGATTGAAGTTGGATCGCAATGCACCTCTTCAATAAAGACACATGGAATACTAGGTGCACAGCTTGCTAATTACGAATGCAATTCTGGCTCATAGGATACATTGCCAATACGCCTCAAAATTCTATTAAGATTACATACACAGGACTTACGTTTTCCTTTCTTCCCAAATCTCATCATACCCCCCCCATCATGGGAGAAATTTTCAAATAAACCCTCATGACTACAAACTCCAACTCTCTTCTCCCTCCCATCCGCATAAGATTTCTGATGGCTCTCGCTGTTTCAATCTTTTCTTGGATGAGTTGAACTTTGCGTACCTCGTGGTAAAGGTATGTCCCTATGAAGGTAGATTCACCAACCTCAAACCACCCTATAGGAGATCTACACCTCCTACCACATCATGCCTCAAACGAGACCCATCCCGAATACTAAAGTGAGTGTTGTTGTTATACGCAAACTCGATAAGAGGCAAATGGTCATCCCAATTTCCCTTAAAATCAATCACGCACGCTCTCAAAAAATATCTTTTAGAAGTGCGAATGGTCAGCTCGGCTTGCTTGACTTTCTATGGGTGAAAAGCTATGTTAAGTTTGACACGGGTACCGAGTCCACCTCTAAAAGACCTCAAGAAATGAGAGGTGAATGGGGTACCTCGCGTTTAAGATAATGGATAGGGGCACCCCATGAAGTCGACTAACTCCCGGATGTAAAGTCTTGCATAGTCCTCAAGCGATCCAGTTCTTTTATGTTGAAATACAAGCGCTAAATTCTATTACTACTTGGGATGACCTAGCAAGGAAGTTTTGACCATGATTCTTTCACCGGGAAGACGGCCGGAGACTTAGAAGTGGATTCTAAGCTTCAAACAAAGAGAGGGTGAGAACCTGTACCAACCTTGGGAGAGGTTCAAGTCAATGCAAAGAGATTGTCCTCACCATCACCGGTCTAATGATGTGTTGGTGCTATTACATTCATTGAGGGCTTGGAACCACATACAAAGATTTTGTTAGATTCGGCGGCCGGGGCGGGCATTGGAAAAGACCTACGAGAGCTTTACACCTTGTTTGAGCCATATTTCACAGGTAATCCAGAATGGAATACGGATACAACTCGAGGGGAGCAAAGAAAGCCTTGGGGAGTCTTTGAGGTGGATGGATTCACCGCTATCACTACAGTCCTTAACTTTTCAAAATCAACTTAACACTCGTTTCCAAAATGATATGAGCTTGAGCCAAGCACAAGCGGTCAATGCGGTTCATCGGTATGGTGTGAAGTACGTGAAGTAGTGAACACTTGGTGAGTGTTGTGGCGCCAATCCAGTTCGGTAAATTTTGTTGGAAACGCCCGGAGGAGCAATAATGTGAGTGCCATTGCGGTTACAACCCGAATTGGAGAATCTGTACGAAATTTTCATGGGGAGTAATAGCCATCGGGGACGAGTTCGAATCGGGGCGTGCATAGAAATAATGGGGGTCATCACAATTACTCGGTCTAGTTTAGAGGGAAATAATGCACACTCCTCGGTCCGGCAATATCGAGGATATTCTGAAACCATAATAGCTAACATTGCGAATCTTTAGCGATCAGGTAAAATTGATAGTTGATATAAAAAATCAGCAGGTTAGCTACAAGTCATTGGAGTATCGATTGGGACCCCGATTAGGAGCCCAAATCTTTTAGAGCAGGGGAGGATTACCTAGTGATATAGACCCAAATCCTAAGCGAGGGTGAATGCAGGTACTGCCCAGGAGTGGAAAGCAACTAGAGGAGGTGGAACTCGAAAGACCACCTCGAAATGGAGCAACACGGAAGGATGAAGGAAATGATGAAGTGAGGAATGAAAAGGCAGCAAAGATGGAAAGACCACCGCCCCCATTCACAAGGTGGCGCTAAGGAGGAAGCATGCTTGAGAAGTTCATGAAGTGCTGAACCAGGTACATATTAATCTTCCTTTAGTTGATGTGTTGCGAAAGAGTGCACAGAAATATGCCTAGTACATCAAAGACATTGTGGCGACAAGGCAGTTGACAAGAAGTGGCACTGAAATTTCCTTCTTGAAGAGTGCACCTCCAGGTATTCGAATCGATTGCCAACAAAGCTCAAGTCTGGGACTTCGCTGTGTGGAAATTACAGTGGAGTCTATTCGAGCTGCGTGGTTTTGTGATTTAGAACAGGAAACAAACTTGATGCCAACATTAGTATTCAAGGAGGCCCATTTAAGCGGACCTAGACCCACTACGCCGATCTTGTAGCTAGATAATGTTCATTGGCCAAACCTAACAATGTTATTGTGTATGGGATGTGCTAGTGCAAGTAGGTCCCCTCATTTTCCCGGTGGATTTTATAATTCTTGATTTTGAACCGGTCTGGAAGTCCATTTATTTTGGGACTTCCCTTTTTATTGAAGATCTTAGTAATGTAAGCGGTGGGCAGCTAACCATTAGAGCTCGTGATAAGGTAGGGTCTTTGATGTCTGAGCCATGAAGCTACCCCAGCCATATATGAGTTATCGGCAATCGATATTTTGAATCGAAATTGACCCTTGATTATTTGACTCACGGAAGTCCCTTGGAAGAGCCTTGGTGGGACGTGATCATTTTGGGGACGGTCGACATATGAGATGGTGCAGACTTTGAATGAACCAAAATAGTTCTTCAAGAAGCAAGATTTTGAACCATTGCAGAGGTCTTTGGAACCATCCCCAAAGCCATCAATTGAGGAGGCACCTAAATTGGAGTTAAAAACATTGCCTCCACATGCAACGTTATGTATTCTTGGTGAAGATGACACCTTACCGGTCATCATTTCAGCATAATTGACAGTGCAAGTGAAAAGATGCGTGGTGGTCCTTAGGAGGAGAAAGAGAATGGGATGGCGAGATGTGGACATTAAGAAGTTAGTCCGACTTTCTGCATGCGGGATATTTGGAAGAAGGATCCAAGCCAACCATGCAACATCGACGGAGATTGAATGTCCGTGATGAAAGATGTAGTCACGAAAGGAAGTGATCAAGTTCTTTGGATGCGGTGGTATATCCCATCTCATACAGTTAATGGGTTAGCCCAATTCAATGCGTTCCCAAGAAAGGGGGAATGACAATGGTTACAAATGAGAAGAATGAGCTGATTCACACACGCAGTCACGCGAGCAGACATTTGCATGGATTATAGAAAGCTCAATGAGGCCACTCGGAAGATCATTATCTTATTCCGTTGTTGATCGGATGTTGGACGGGGCGCGGGGCAGGAATGTGTGCTTTACGGATGGATACTTTTGGCTATAATCAAATAGCCATAGCACACGAGAAGATCGGGGAAGACATTTTTACATGTCCTTATGGGACATATGCTTTTAGGCGAATTCCTTTTGGTCTATGCAATGCACACGCCACATTTATATGATACATGATGGCGATATTCCACGATATGGTGAAGACTATGTCGAGTATTTATGGATGACTAATCTATTTTATTGCTAGTTTTCTATGCGTTTGAGAATCTTAACAAGGTGTTAGCTAGATGTGAAGACTCAAACACGGGTGCTCAACTGGGAAAAGTGACACTTTTTAGTCAAGGAGGGTATTGTCCTTGGCCTGGGTGTCATCTTTGAGGTTTGAGTTGACCTTCAAAGATAGAGGCTGGCAGCTACCACCGCCCAGTGCGATAAAGGGTGTCATAGCCACGAGGAACATCAGGGTTCTGACGATTTATTCAATAATTCTCTAAAATTTCGAGACACTTATGCGGTTTCTAGAAAAAGAGGTGAAGTTTGAATTTGGCAAAGAATGTGTAGAAGCATTTGAGGAGCTGAAAAAGAAACGGTGGAAACTCCTATTCTCATTACTCCCGATTGGGAATATCCTTTTGAGTTAATGTGTGATGCAAGTGATGTGGCTATAGGAGCGGTGGCCCAGAACTGAAGAATAAGATTTTTTCATTCCATCTATTATGCAAGCAAAACACTTGATGTTGCACAAGTCAATTATACGATCATTGAGAAGGAGATGCTGGCTCTAGTGATTGCATTCGACAAGTTTAGATGTCTCCTATACGGGTGGGGTCGAAAGTGGTGGTGCTTGATGATGCGGCAATTGGTACTTATTTGGCAAGAAGGTCTGGCTTGAATGTCAGTGGATATTATTGCTGCAAGAGTTTGATTTGGTGATTCGAGACGGGAAGGGAAGTGAAAATCGGAGATGTAGATCACCTATCGCGGTTAGAGAATCGTTCACATGTAAGGATGGTGAGAGCATCGAAGAGTTTCCTAATGAACAACTCTTGGCAATAAAAGGGCGGAACTTCCGTGAGTATGCGGAATTGTGAATTTGTTGGTAAGTGGAGTATACCCACAAAGCAACGACTCAAGGAAAGAAGGCGAGGCATGATTCCAGATACATGTGCAGGA
Source organism: Datura stramonium (assembly GCA_018107945.1). Taxonomy (NCBI): domain Eukaryota; kingdom Viridiplantae; phylum Streptophyta; class Magnoliopsida; order Solanales; family Solanaceae; genus Datura; species Datura stramonium. The sequence goes on along the minus strand of JACEIK010001668.1, from coordinate 3,219 downwards.
TGAGCCGTATCTATTCAAACGGAGGGGACCAGATTAAGTGATGAGGTGATGCATTCCGGAAAGTCGAGACGCGAGTGCGAGGAGTTGTCATTCATGATTGTATGGAGGTCACAATAGAGGAGGCGTGCGCTCACAAAGTCTGTCTGGTTTCTTTTGGCCTGCTTGCTCAAAGATGCTGCAACTTATGCCAAAGTATGTGATAGATGTCAAAGAATAAGGAACAATCGCCCGAGAAGACGGAAATGACATTGCATCACATATTGGAAGTTGAGGTGTTTGATGTGTGGGATAGATTTCATGGGCAGTTTCCACCATCGTTTGCTTGATACATCTTGGTGGTAGTGGACTACGTGTCTAACTAGGTTGAGGCAGTAGCGTGTCCCGAGGCGACAACAGGTGGTGACTAAAATTATTTGAAAAAGCATATTTTCACAAGGTTTGGTATGCCCACGAGCAATTATCGGTGATGGAGGGGCACATTTTGTAAATGCAGGGTTTAGGAATTTTCTAAGAAATATGGGGTTCGACATGTAAAGTGGCGACGAGTGTATCATCCCCAGACTAGTGGGTAAGTGGAGGTGTCGAAGACGGGGAAATTAAGCTGATTTTGTAGAAAACGGTGAGCGCTGTAAGCTTAGATTGGTCAATAATTTGGATGATGGGTGTGGGCATATCGGATGCATATAAGTCACCCATTGGGACTTCACCATACAAGTTGGTTTATGGGAAGGCATGTCATCTACCCGTGGAGCTAGAACATTGAGCTTTTGCAGGGTAGGAAGTTGGTGCCATAGATCGAGCTTGCGGGAAAGAAAGAGATTGATACAGCGAGTGAGTTGGACGAGTTTTTGAGTGAGTTGGACGAGTTTCGATGGCATGCATATGAAAGTGCCAAATGCTACAAAGAAAAAACTAAAAGGTGGCATGACAAGCACATGGTGCATCGAATATTTGAGCCGGGTCAGAAGGTGTTGCTATTTAACTTAAGGTTGAAATTCTTCCCAGGTAAGTTGCTCTCCAAGTGGTCAGGGCCATTTGAAGTAGAAAGGATGACCCCACACGGGACGGTTGAATTGTGGTAAGAGGATAAAAGTGCCACATTTTTGGTGAACGGGCAGAGGTGTAAGCACTACTGGGGTGAAGACGTTAATCGAGAGAAGACGTCTATCACCTTAGTAAATGAATGAGAATGTCAAGCGTCAAGCCGCGACGGTAAACCAGACGCTGCACGGGAGGCAACCCCTGGAAGTAATGTACTAGACTAGTAGAAAAAGAAGAGAAAAAGAAAAAAAATATATGGCACTAGGTGGGAGCCAACCTACAATTCTCTAATAAATTGTTGTTGTTTGTGAATTGCAGGAAATATGGAGGGCAAAAATACAAAAATATCGCAAGTGGAAAAACAAAGGTAAAAAGTGAAAATTGGGGCAAGAAACAGTGAGGGTCCGTGTTAGCTCCGTGTCACGAAGGCTGACCTCCGCGTTACCCTCCGTGACACATTGAGGCTATTTCCAGGTATGTTCAAAATTCCAGTGAGCCTCCGCGTCGGCTCTGTGTCACGGAGCTGGGCCTCCACGTTACCCTCCGTGACACGTTGAGTGTAATTTCCCGATGGGTCAGTTCGGGGCAACGGGTTGACCCGCGCGAAATCACCCTTTTTAACCCCAAATTCCTTATTTTTACCCATTTTTCTCAAACCCTCTGCGACAAACACCCCAAAACCCCTTCTCCCTCAACGTGCCACGACCTTAGCTAGAAAATTTCTTCAATTCTTCTTATAATTCTTCAAGTAAAGTACAAATGTCTAGAAGACAAAACAAAGGTAAAGGAGCATCCACATCTGGCGCCAGCAGAAAAAGATGAGAATTGGGGCAGCAGTGCCAGCGGCACCACCGGTTCCAAAGGGGCAACATAGACAATATGGAACACAATGGGTTATAGATGAGGGAAAGAAATGGTATGCCAAACACAAGGAAACCAAGTATTTCCCATAGGAACAAATAGCACGGGAACCACTAGCTCAAGAATTACTGAGAACCTTACATAGGATAGACACTGTTGGGCTAAACATCATCTTTGGAACCCAAAGAGTGCAATCTCCATCTCATAAAGGAATTCTACGCTAATTGGAATCCCACTGTGCGCAGCCACACAGTCAAGATCAGAGGGCAGGTGGTTACTTTTAAACCACAACATCTAAATGCCATCTTGGGGACGCGGGACACAGACGCACATGTCCTCCGCCAGCTGAATATCACTCCACCATATGCAGATATCAAACGCACTTTATGTGGAGCACGATCAACAGCTAGGTGGAGCTGTCACAAGGAAAGAGGGTATCACTAGACATTTCCATACTCCCAAATGAATAGAGAAGCAAGGATCTGGTTAAAGATAGTATGTACTTGCCTGATCCCGGGGCTTCACATGACTGATGTCACCCGGGATAGAGTTTGTTTGGTGTATGAATTGATGAAAGGACTGGAGATAAATGTTGGAACGGTGATTGTTTCCGCCATGAAGAAAGCCAGACTTCATCAAGGGCATCAGTATGGTTTTGGTGGTCTTCTCACTACTTTCCTCAGGGGTCATGGTGTTGAAGAAGAGGCCCTAGACTACATTCCTCAACTTGACCGGCGTGCTTTGGATGTTACTAAGACCAAATCACCTGATACCACATGTAGGCCTGTGCTTACATTCGCCGAGCGACATGTCGGGATCATCAATACATGGCCCGAATGTATTAGATGCAGATGCTGTAACTGCGGATTGGTGGAAGGCCTGCTACGGAGGATGAATTGTGGTAGCTCGACATGGATTATCCATTCAATGAGCATGCCCGAGCTTTATGCCGAGTTGGGCTTGCATTTGTAGAACCAGTTGATGACGAAATCCCTACTGATGAGGAAATGCGCCGGGATGACTCAAACATTGAGTCAGAGGAGGAAGGCGAAGAAGATTCTGATCTTGGTGATGAGGCACTAGCACCTGATGAAGAGATCGAACATTTTGATTGATCAGGGAGTTACACCACCCAAAAACTTTATTTTTAATTGCTGATATGCGAACACTGGGGACAGTGTTCCAACTAAGTGTGGGGTGGGAGTAGTTAGGTGCTCGTGTAGTAAGGCTGTGATATGTTTGTGCTTTTGTGGCTGTTTGATGTGTGACATTGTGTTCATGTTATGTTGTTAATGCTTTTTGTGTGTTGGTGCTGGT
>JACEIK010001667.1:251556-261756 GCA_018107945.1 Datura stramonium | reverse complement strand
TTGATTATTGAGATTCGTCAATAGATGATGATGAGCTTCGTTAAAATAATGATGGAGAGCATATGCATGTTTTTGGGAGTAATGTGTAGCACCTAGTAGGCTAAGGGTCGATCACCCTACATCTCAGAACTACGCGCCAGCGTAGGTTGATTCATATATATACTTTGGGACCTCCTTTGTGAGCTATCCCCTGTCCGATTGGGCCACGAGCATGATATTGATATCATGGCATCGTCCTTAGCCCCGACAAGGCTTTGGACGGCTCTACCCACTTGAGTGTGACGTTGGGAACACGTAAGCTCTATCGTGGTATGTCGGTTACATGATGAGTCTCTCATTGTTCCTCATGATTTCAGTTATGCATGTTTATCATTCATGATATATATATATATGTGTGTGTGTGTGTGTGTGTGTGTGTGTGTGTGTGTGTGTGTATGTTCTAAAGAAGGTTTGACCAAATGTTCAATCTTTACCTATGATTAATAGATTTCAGCTTCGGGTCAATCGATTTTGTTATGATGTTATGTTATATTGAGATCATGTTTTCATAATATAGCATGCAAGCCCTACTCAGATTCTTATTTTGTTTATGATTTATCTTATGTACGTTTTAAATGATTTTACTTATTTAAGAAGTTTTACTTACCTTGCATACTCGATACATTTCACGTATTGACCACATACTCTATGATGTATCATTTTTATGATACAGGCTCCGATCTTCAGACCCAGCATCGCCATTAGCCCATTCCTGGAGTTAGCATCCAGCTGTTGGTGAGTCCTCATCTCCCGAGGACCATGCTCTACCAGTTTTCTTTATGTATTCAGTTTCAGACTTACAGAGTTAGTTGGGGGTCTTGTCCCATCAACTCATCAGTATTAGAGGCTTTTCATACATAGAATATAATCAACTTCAGATTCATGTGTATTTTTGGCATTACACTTATTTCAAACTTCTGCTAAGTTTATCACATTGATCTATCATTTTCATGATTTAGTTAGGTGTATGTTCATGCCATGGGTCGACTTGGAGTCCCTCGAGGATTCCTTGCCCCGTGTTACGATCTGGGCCTCCATTTGGGTTGTGAAAATTATCATCTATGCTTCTAAACATGATGAGATGTTTATGATGAAAGCATGATTTCGAATTACCCATGTCTTATCCATGTTTTCGAATGATCAAGTCTATCTCAAGAATGTATGAGTATTGATTAAGCCCATATGATCAAGAATGTTTCATGATTTATCTAAATTTCTTATAATTAGCTTACCACATGGTTTTGGAGTCTAGACTCCCACTCTTTTCAGCTTGTTGTATGGTTTGAGCCCAAGGCTCCTCATGTTATGATTTCAGATAATGCATGTATGTTATGATTCTGCTTCATCACTAGACGATGGTTCATCTTTATTGAAAAATGATGGAGAGCAAATGCTTGTTTTTGGGAGTAGTATCTAACACTGAGCAGGCGAAGGGTCAGTCAACCCTATGCCTTAGAACTACGTGTCAATGTAGGTATATTCAGATTATTTAGGACCTCCCTTGTGAGCTTCCCCTGTCCCGAAGGGGCCTTCAACTGATATCAATATCATGGTAGCTTCCTTAGCCCTAGCAAGATTTTGGATGGCTCTACCCACTTAAGTGTAATAGTGGGGACCATATAAGCTCTATCGTGATAACCTCAGTTATATGATGAGTCTCCCATTGTTCCTCATGATTTCAGTTATGCATGTCCATCAGTTAAGATATTATGTTTTCAACAAGTTTGACCCAATGTTAAGTTTTACTCATGATTATCAGTTTTCAGCTTTGGGTCATTTGATTCAGTTATGATATTCAGTTATGTTTAAGTCATGTTTTCAGTTAATAGCATGCAAGCCCTACTCTCAGACTCTTATGATGAAATGTTTATGATGTGCATGATCTCTGATTTTACTTACTTAGTGGTGTTAATTACCTTGCATACTCAGTACATTCCATGTACTGACCACATAATCTATGCTATATTATTTCATGAACAGGCTCAAATATTCAGGCTCAGTACCACCGTTAGCTTGACCTTCAATGTTAGCATCTCTCGGTCAGAGTTGGTGAGTCATCATCTTTCGAGGGCCCTTTTTATCAGTTATATTCAGTATTTTTAGTTTCAGACTTTAGTGATTTAGTAGGGGTCTTGTCCCATCAACTCGTCAATAGTAGAGGCTTATCAAACATAGTATGTATTCAGCTTCAGACTTGTGTTATGTATTCAGTTATTCAATGTTATCAAATTTTTTGGACTTCTTCTATGTTATATGTTAGATTTATGCATTTAAAATGTTGAGCATAGATGTTATGTTCATGCCATGGGTCGACTTGGAGCCTATCGGGGTTCTTTGTCTCGTGTCTCAATCTAGGCCTATGTTCGGGTCATGACAAAATTGTTATCAGAGCATTAGGTTTTGAAGTGTCCTAGGGTGTCTGAAAGCCGCATTAAGTAGAGTCTTTTTCATGGGTGTGAAGTGCTCCACAATTATGACAAAGAGGCTACTAAATATTTGGGAAATGCTCCCTTCTTTCATGATCTATGTCGTGCGATGAAAAGTCTTTCTATCCTTCTAACTCGTGCTATACGCATTTGCAGAATCATGCCTCCTCTCCGAGTTAATAGAAGAATAAATGGAAACGAAAATGGCCATGAGAAAGGTAATGGGATGGATACCTTCTTTCCGATACACAGCCTATATTCTATTCCTCCTTACAGAGTGGCTCCAGGTGAGCTAAAGGAATTGAAGAAGCAGTTGAAGGACCTCTTAGACAAGGGTTTCATCAGACCTAGAAAATCCCCATGGGTTACACCAATGCTCTTTTTCTAAAAGAAGGATGGTTCCCTTCAGATATGCATTGATTATCGGCAATGAAACAAGGTTACAATCAAGAACAGGTATCCTCTCCCCAAGATTGATGATTTGTTTTACCATCTTCAGGGTGCTAAGTGCTTTTTGAAGATAAACCCCAGATCCGAATACCATCAGCTCAGGGTTTGGGAGAGTGACATTCCAAAGACAGCCTTCACAACTCAGTATGGTCACTATGAGTTTGTAGTTATGTCTTTTGGACTAACGAATGCTCCTGCAGCTTTTATGGATTTGATGAATAGGGTGTTCAATCCATATCTAGACCTATTCATGATCGTGTTCATAGATGACATCCTTATATACTCTCTAAGCGAGGAGGATCATGCCGCTCATTTAAGGGTGGTGGTACAAACTCTGGAGGATCGCCAATTGTATGCTAAGTTCAGCAAGTGCGAGTTTAGCTAACTCAGTAGCATTTTTGGGTCATATGGTGTCAAGTGAGGGTGTACAGGTGGACTTTCAAAATATAGAAGTGGTGATGAGTTGTCCTAGACCAGTGAGTCCTTCGTATATCAGGAGTTTCATAGGTTTAGATGGCTACTATGGAGGTTTATTGAAGGATTTTCATCCATTGCAGCACCGTTCACTAAGTTGACCTAGAAGAAAGTGAAGTTTCAATGGTCAGAGGCTTGTGAGAAGAGCTTACAAGAGTTGAAGACTCGACTCACCTCAGCACCAGTGTTGACCCTACCTGAGAGTACCGATGGATTTGTGTTGTATTGCGAAGCCTTGAGTATCGGCATTGGTTGTGTACTAATGCAGCACGGTAAGGTTATAGCCTATGTTTCTAGGCAGCTGAAAGTCCATGAGAAGAACTACTCGACTCATGACCTCGAGTTGGCGATGGTAGTATTTGCCTTGAAAATTTGGAGACACTATCTATACGTAGTCCACGTGGATGTGTTTACGGACCACAAGAGCCTACAGTACGTGTTTACCCAGAAGGATATAAATCTACATCAAATAAGGTGGTTAGAGCTTCTTAAAGATTATGATATGTGTGTCCTTTATCATCTAGGCAAGGCTAATATAGTGGCAGACGCTCTTAGCAGGCTTCCTATGGAGAGTGTGAAAGAGTTAGTGGAGGATGTGCATCTGCTTACACGGCTAGGAGTTTGTCTCGTTGACTCGACAGATGGCAGTGTCATTGTTCAGAATGGAACAGAATCTTCCCTGGTGACTGAAGTCAAGGCTAGACAAGACAAGGATCCTATTTTGGTAAAGTTGAAGGAAGCTGTTCAGAATCATAAGGTGGAGGTTTTCTCCCAAGGGGAAGATGGCGTACTCCGATATTAGGGTTATTTGTGTGTACCGGGTGTTGATGACTTGAGGGAGTGGATGTTGCATGAGGCTCATGGTTCTAGATATTCCATTCTATATTCGAGAGTTAGTTTGGTTGCATGGAGTGCCTTGTCCATAATATCAGATAGAGGTACTCAGTCTACCTCCCAGTTTTGGGGATCATTTTAGAAGGGACTTGGTACTCAGGTCAAGCTTAGCATATCATTTCACCCGAAAATAGATGGTTAGGCTGATTAGACCATTCAGAATCTTTAGGACATGTTGAGAGAGTGTGTGATTGATTTCAATGGTAGTTGGGATGATTATTTACCTCTCATGGAGTTTACATATAACAACAGCTACCATTCCAGCATTCAGATGGCTCTGTTTGAGGCTCTTTATGGGCGGAGATGTAGATCACCTATTGGATGGTTTGAAGTCGATGAAGTCATGTTGATAGGACCAGATTCATTTCATGAGGCTTTGCAGAAAGTTCATCTTAGAAGGGAAAGGTTGAAAACAGCCCAGAGTCATCAAAAGTCCTATACGAATGTGAGAAGGAGAGAACTTGAGTTTGTAGTTGGTGATTGGGTGTTTCTGAAGGTGTCTCCCATGAAGGGAGTGATGAGGTTCGGAAGGAAAGGGAAACTCAGTCCCCGTTATGTTGGCCTGTACCAGATTGTGAGACGGGTTGGCGAGGTAGCGTATGAGTTAGAGTTTCCCTCAGAATTGGCTTCAGTACATCTAGTGTTCCATGTGTCGTTTTTAAAAAGTTCATGGGTGATCCGGCTTTATTTGTCCCGTTAGAGAGTGTAGGTGTGAAGGATAGCCTCAGTTACGATGAAGATCTGGTGGAAATACTAGATCATCAGGTTCGGAAGCTAAGGAGAAAAGAAGTAGCTTAATAAAGGTTTTGTGGAGGAATCAGCATGTTGAGGGAGCTACGTGGGAAGCCGAAGCAGATATGATGGCTAAATACCCGCACCTATTCCCTCCCGGCCTAGTTCCATCTTGAGGTATCATTTTTCTCCCTAGTACTCTATTAGGTCTCATGTTCAGATCATGTGCCCCAAATTCTTTCATGTCAATGTATGTATGCGTGACTCATGAATTCAATTCAGTCATGTAGTTCAGTCCGAAGTTAGTCACTTTTTCAGTTATCATCTTTAAATGTTTAGTATTTGATATGGCAGTTGCATTTCTCATATTTTTAATATTTTTACCCACATTCGAGGATGGATGTTCCCAAGAGGGAGATATTGTAATACCTCAAAAGCCCTAAGATCAGACCCGAGGGTTGAAATGGAGAAAACGGGACTTTCCGCACCAAGTTACAAGACGAGTCGTCCAGTGACCTGTGAGGTGCACCACGAGTCGTTAGGTGACTCGTGGAGTGAAGGGTAAACTTGGTTGGATTTTTAGATTTGGGGTTGACCACGGGTGAGGCCACGAGTCATGGTCAAGACCACAAGTCGTAAGGTCACTCGTGGTTAGAGGCTTGATTGAAGTGGCAAATTTCGGCAGAGCTGGTCACGACTTGGTCACCACAAGTCGTGATGTCCCTCATGGTGATCCTCAGAAGATAAGTTTCTAGTGTTGGCCACGAAGGCAGACCATGAGTCATCCAGTCCCTCTTGGGACTGGCAGTTTTTCTGTGAATTTAGTTAAGGGCTTTTTCATAATTTCTAAACTTCTAAGGACTAAACTACGTCATTTTAAGCTCAGATAGGTGCGTTTTAAGAGGGGTTAAATCATTCTAATCCTATTCCTATCCATGCATGCAATCCTAGGAGCTCTAAGGGTGATCAAGTTTAGATTCACCAAGTTCTTCTCCAATTCCTTTGGGTTTTCAAGAATGTTGTGAAATCAGATTTCTCCAGGTATGTAGGGTTATGAATGGGTGTATCCACCCACTCCCATGCCCAATCCCTCTTCCATTTCATATGATCTCTAAGTTGATGAATCTATGGGGTTTTTAACCCAACTTATGAATTCTTAAACTATCTATCAAGGGTATGATCTATACTTATTTCTAAAGTTAAATTATGATTCATGATAATGTTCTACAATGTTTTCAATTAAAAATTATGATTTCAAAGTTTTACAAATAAGATAACCATCTATGAAAGTTCAGGAAGAGTGAAATTATGATCTATGTTTCTAAGTATGATGAGATGTTTATGATGAAAGCATGATTTCAAATTACCCATGTCAATATCTATGTTTTCGAATGATCAAGTCTATATCAAGAATGTATGAGTATTTGGCCAGCCGATATGATAAAGTATGTTCATGATTTACTTCAATTTCATGTTATTATCTCACCACATGGTTTTAGAGTCTAGACTCCCACTTTTCAGCTTCTGGTATAGTTTGAGCCCAAGGTTCCTCATATTATGATTTCAAATTATGCATGTATATTATTATTCAGCTTCGTCACTATGATGGTTCAGCTTCATTGAAAAATGATGGAGAGAATATGCATGTTTTTGGGAGTAATGTCTAGCAACAAGCAAGCTAAGGGTCAGTCAACCATATGCCTCAGAACTACGTGCCAACGTAGGTATGTTCAGATTATTTTGGACCTCCCTTGTGAGCTTCCCCTGCTCCGAAGGGGTCTTCAACTTGATATCAATATCATGGTAGCATCCTTATCCCTGACAAGGTTTGGATGGCTCTGCCCACTTGAGTGTAATAGTCGAGACCACGTAAGCTCTATCGTAGTAATGTTGGTTATATGACGAGTCTCCTATTGTTCCTCATGATTTCATTTATGCATGTTCATCAATTAAGATATTATGTTTTCTGCAGGTTTGACCTAATGTTTAGTTTTACTTATGATTATCAGTTTTCAGCTTTGGGTCATTCGATACAGTTATGATATTCAGTTATGTTTAATTCATATTTTCAATTAGTAGCATGCAAGCCCTACTCTCAAACTCTTATGATGAAATGTTTATGATATGCATGATTTCTAATTTTACTCACTTAGCGGTATTACTTACCTTGCATACTCGATACATTCCACGTACTGACCGTATACTCTATGTTGTATCGTTTCATGATACAGGCTCAAATATTCAAGCTCAGTCCCGCTGCTAGCCAGACCTTCAGTGTTAGCATCTCCGGTCAGAGTTGGTGATTCCTCATCTTTCGAAAGCCCTTCTTATCAATAATATTGAATATTTTCAGTTTCAGACTTTAGTGAGTTAGTTAGGGTCTTGTCTCATCAACTCGTCAATAGTAGAAGCTTAACAGACATAGTATGTATTTTGCTTCAGACTTGTGTTATGTATTCAGTTATTCGATGTTATAAGATTTTTTCGGACTTCCACTATGTTATATGTTAGATTTCCGCATTTAAACTATTGAGCTTAGATGTTTTGTTCATTCCATGGGTCGACTTGGAGCCTCTCAGGGTTCTTTGTCCCGTGTGCCGATCTAGGCCTATGTCCGGGTTGTTACTGTATGATCCAAAACATGTGAATGCATCAGTTAGGAGAAAGTCTTTATAGAGTTAAACTCTATTGCACTGATCTAGAGTATGAAAGAAGGAAAGTATTTCCTAATGCCTTGTGGTTTCCCTATTATAGATGTGGTACGCTTCACACCGATAAGAAGAACACTACTAGACGTTGCTTCATAGACGCCATAGGACTCTTTGAACCTAAAGCTCTACTACAAAGTTTGTTATGCCCCGAGACTAGACCCTAGACATGGCCAGCACTCATATCACCTATTGATCTAAGTGAATCCTTGGCCTAGCTTACTACTAACTAATAATACAATAAAGCATAGAAGAAGTAATAAATGTATGGGCTTAATAAATAAACTAAGATTAATTAACTACAACTAAGAAAAATGTTATAAAGAACATTATTGACCCAATTCTAACTTTATATATGAAGCTTCTATAACTGAAGTGTAGTTGTCGGGGCATAGCTCCCATGGCTGCCTCATGCTCTACAAAATAAAATGACTCAATGATTGGGACTCTCCGAATGTTGGAGGCCTCACCAATAGCTAGATGAATGTGAGTTCCTAATTGAATATCCTGTCTACCTAAATTTGAATCATAATAAGTTGCAGCGCCAAATGGCGTCAGTACGTGGAATAAATGGTATGTAATAAGACGGAATGAAACAACAGTAAGCAACAATATCTTAATTGAAAGAATAAATTGACTAAAATAGCCAAATGAAACTAAATCTCTGAATAATGCATAAAACACAATATGATCAATGTGTAAAATAGGTATGCGACAAAATTGTGAATCAAAACAATCTATGAAAATATATGTAAAAATGCTTAGCTTAAACTCGGAGATTTTTTCATAATCGAAGCCATCATGAATGAGCAGATGATGCCCTATTGTCACGCTTAAGTTGGCAGAACCGCTCAAAGCCTTGCTAGTGCTGAGAATGATCACAATCTGTGGATCCATAACTAAAGTCCTTACCAGGGACTTATTTGAGGAATCACCTGAATCAACGGCATGTTCCTAACCTATGTTGGCTACATAGTTCTGGGGCTTACGAGTTATCCAAGCTCTCCACCCAACTCGGTGTTAAATAATCCTCCCAAAAAATATTGTCATACATTTATGCCTACTTGATGAAACTAAAAACATCTTTTGTATAGCACTTTAGCTATAGAAATACTAGATGTTTTAAAACTCTTATATTACACCTCGGAAAAATTATTTTGGTGATTATTTGATGTTTGTATGCTAGGTTAAGGGAAGTTCGGATTGCATATTGGTCGTAGATGACAAGGAAAATGTGTATGAACGGACAACCAAAGAGTATGTGAAGTTCATAAGGATAAAATTTAAATGAACATATCTCCCAATATATAGTGAATTAGAAACCCCACGACCTATCAAATTAAAGGTCTTTGAGTCTAGTTTTTAGAACATGACACTACTTGTCAATCGGATTTCGGAGTAAGAATTTATGGACATTTTACCGAAGCATCATGAGTGGTGACGCGGGAATGACGCCCTAGCGCCTCCACCACCCTATTTACTTAAAATCTGATTTTTCACTTATAGAAAACATTTTCAGCTAAATCTAAATCGACCATCCTTCTAAGGATTCCATTTTTCTCTCAATTCCAGAAGCTAGGACAAAGAAAATCAAGGAGGAACATCAAGTAAAGTTCAAGAAAATCACAAGATAAGTAGAGATTACTTTGCCAAGTGTGTTAGGGGCTGTTTTGGAGCTCGTTTTGGCAAGGTTTTGAAGGAGTTTATCTGCATTTCAAAATCTATTTGGACAGCCTATATATACATCTTTGAGTAGGTGTTTAAACCAGGAGAAAAGGTAAGCATTTATCCCCTTTTAAACCTCTCAAATTGAAAAGCGAAAATCTGGAAATTAGCAGCTAAGTGAGCTGCCGATAGACTGTTTGTGAGCTGAGTTTTGCTCATTTCCCTTAGGATTTTTGGATGTTTCTTTTTATGGAATTATACTTCATATTGATGGGAAGAATTACAACAAAACTAAGGTAAAAATTTCTTCTTTTTTCCCCCTCAAAAGTTAGTTAAAACTAGTCGAGAAAATGGCTAAATGTTGTTGATGCTGTCGTGTGTTGTTGTTGCTATTGTGACTGCCTTTGGCTAGTTATTTTGGGCTGCATTTTGTACTATATATTAATCTTGTTGTTGGCCTATAAAACCATTGGATTAAGGATGTTGTAATCTGATCATTGAAATAGAAAATCGGCTAGAGAAAAGTTCATTGGAGAAAAGGTATGTAAGGCGCCACGTCTATCGCTCTTTTAGCACGATTCGTGCATTGTGAACTGAATGAGCCAGCATCCTATTTTCATGTTTTGAGGCAGTATTTTAAGCTTCATTTAAGCTTTAAAGATTCATGTTTTATTGAGGTTAAATGTTAAATATTATGCCTAGCCAAAGTGGGGCATTTAAAGTGTAATCTTGTGTTGATTGTTGTCGTAGTTGTACATCGAGTTGGAGACCCCTTAGCATGGGAATTGTTATATGGTCCTTACTATCTGTTA
>JACEIK010001667.1:202245-250798 GCA_018107945.1 Datura stramonium | reverse complement strand
CTCCTTAATTCTGGCCCAATTATCATTTTTATCTTACATGTTTACAGTTTTCAGCCTTACGTACCAGTACATTTTATTCGTACTCACATCCCTTCATCTTGGGACCCTTATTGCAATCGTGTTGTAGGTACAGGCCGAGGCTCAGATCATCAGACGTGGTAAGAGCCAAATTTCAGCGGAATAGTGGTATGCTCCTCTCTTCAAGGAGCCATGTCATAGTTTTGACTATTTTGAGTTTTGTGTACAACATGGGTAGGTCGGACCCTATCCCGTGCATTTCAGTTTGTTTACTCTTTAGAGGCTTATGTGGACTAGTTTGTGTAGTAGTGTTGGTTGTGTAGTCGTGTTGTCTTTCCATTGCTCTGTTTAGCTTTATTGTAGACTTGTCAACTTTCTAGGTTGCACATTTATTATTATCAAGGAATTATAGGTCCAGTATTTATCTTGGTTGGTTGTGACAACTGGCTTGGTCAGCCTTAGTTTTACATTTATAGATGCTATATAGCTGGCTTCTCGATCAATCATGAATTGAGTGCCAGTTGCGCCCTACCCCAGTTTTGGGGCATGAAAAACTTGGTATCAGAGCGAAGTTGTTTCCTAGGGAGTCACAAAGCCGTTTCTAGTAGAGTATTTCTTGTGGGTATGTTGTGCATATACTTATAATCAGGAGGCTACAAATCATTTAGGAATTGTTTCACTTCTTTTACTAATAGTTCGTGCTATAGGTCGAGCTCATAAGTACTATGATATCTAAATCATGTTATTGTTTTAGAGTATGCCTATGACAAGGAAGACGACTACGAGGTTGATTGGCGCAGCCATTAGAGAGGGTATTAGTCGCCCTCCAGTGGATCAGGGAGACAGGTCAGAGGCTCAGAGTGAATCTCCTGCCCCAGGTATTACAGTTCCTCCCGCACATGGTTAGAGCAATGGAAGATAAACCTCCAGCTCCTCCTGCGGCAGTAGTACTTGAGGGTAGTAGAGTGGTAGACCCTCTCGCGCCTGTGGTACCTCCAATTTCTCCAGAAGGACAGCGTCTTAAGGGAGCTTTTTAGTTGATGGCTCGTATAGCCGCAGGTCAAGAGCGACGATTAGAGGTGATGGAGAGACATAGAGGCCAGGAAAATGAGAGTTCTAGGGCCTGGAGTTCTTGAGTTTGAGCCCTCCGATATTCACCGGATCAGGCTCGAGCGAGGATCCTCAGGACTTTACTGATCAGACTTATAGGGTGTTAAAGGTGATGCAAGCTACAACTACTGAGGAAGTAGAGTTGGCGGCCTTCAGACTACGTGATGTGGCCATATTGTGGTATGAGTCTTGGGCTCGATCCAGAGGATCCGATGCACCACCAGCTGAGTGGAAAGAGTTCTCCGAGGCCTTTATGCACAACTATCTACCCCGATAGCTTCGACAGGCTTGAGATGAGCAGTTTTTGCACCTAGAGAAAGGAAGTATGAGAGTGCGTGAGTATTGTCTTTGATTTAATTCTCTTTCCAAGTATTCTCCTCACATGGTTCAGACAATGGAGGATAGAGTTCATCGATTCGTGTTAGGGTTGGGGCTTCATATAGCTCGAGATTGTTTGAGGGGTATCTACTCAGGAGCACATGGACATTTCACAAATTCAGGCTTTCGCCCAGAGGGTGGAGGATTTGGTTCATCAATTATGGGATACTCGGAGATAGCAGGAGCAACAAAAAAGATCTAGGACTGTGGGTCCTTATAGAGGGCCACACCCAGGGGCTTAGTCATCTAGGCAGTTAGTTAGGCCTGTAGGGAGTGCCCCACCTCAGTTTCAGGGACAGAGAAGAAACCAAGGCCCAGCTCCATCTAGCTCTCGATGATAGGAATGGGCGGGGTAGAGGTGACCACTATTTCTGCCTTGTCCTTAGTGTGGGAAATCTCATTTAGGTCAGCGTCGTCAGGGGCATAATGTATGTTATCATTGTGGGCAGCCAGGGCACTTTATGAGGGATTGTTCAGATAGGGTCGAGGCGGATCAGGCGCGATCAGCGGTTGCTTCATCATCCTCCATTCAACCTCCCAGACCTAATCCTCAACTGGCAACAGGTCGTGGAAGAGGTAGAGAGAGAGAGGCTTCTAGTTCTGGGGCAACCCAAAATCGATTTTATGCTTTGGGCTGTCGATAGGACCAGGAGGCCTCACCTGATGTTGTTACAGGTACTTTGATTATTTATTCTCGTGCAGTATATGTCTGACTTGATCCTAGTTGTACACTCTCTTATGTTACACCATTGTTTGGGAGTCAGTTTTAGACAGTCCCTGTGTTATTATCTATACCATTTGTTGTTTCTATGCCAATTGGTGAATATGTATTAGCTAGACGAGTTTACTGGAACTACATAGTATTGGTATGTGATAGATCAACCTTAGCTGATCTAGTTGAGCTTGAAATGGTTGATTTTTATGTCATTTTGGGTATGAATTGGTTGGCGGCATGTTATGACAATGTTGATTGTAGAGCAAAGGTTGTCAGATTCTATTTTCCCGATGAGCCAGTGCGGGAATGGCAAGGTAATGCCGCTACGCCTAAAGGTTGGGTAAGAAATTTGGAATGTGAGCCTACGACTCTCCAGTTAATTCCTATTGTAAATGAGTTCCCCGAGGTCTTTCCAGAGGATTTGCCTAGAATTCCTCCTAAAAGGGAGATAGATTTTTCTATTGATCTACTTCTAGGTACTCAGCCTATATCAATCCCTCCTTACAGAATGGCTCCAACAGAGCTAAGGGAAGTAATGGAGCAGTTGAGAGATCCGCTCAAGAAGGGATTCATTCGACCTAGTGTATCGCCTTGGGGTGCACCAGTGCTCTATGTGTGAAAGAAAGATGGGTCATTAAGAATGTGTATTGACTATAGGCAGCTGAATAAGGTTACGATTAAGAATAAGTACCCACTTCCCAGGATTGATGACATGTTTGATCAGTTAAAAGGTGCCAGATGCTTCTCAAAGATTGATTTGAGATCCGGGTACCATCAGTTACGGATTAGGGAAGTTGATATCCCTAAGACTGCCTTTAGAACTAGATATGGAAATTATGAGTTCTTAGTGATGTCATTTGGGCATACTAATTCCCCAGCAGCTTTTATGGACTTGATGAATCAGGTTTTTAGGCCTTTTCTTGATGTATTTGTGATTGTCTTCATTGATGATATTCTTATTTACTCGAGATTCGAGACCGAGCATGCAGATCATTTGAGAGCAGTATTACAGACTCTATAGGAGCACAGGTTGTATGCTAAATTTTCTAAATGTGAGTTTTGGCTAACATCTGTGGTTTTCCTTGGTCATGTAATTACAGCTGAAGGTATAAGAGTGGATAGTCAGAAGATAGAGCCAGTAAAGACTTGGCCCAAACTCTTTAATCCTACAGAGGTTCACAGCTTTCTAGGGTTAGTAGGTTATTATCGTCGATTTGTGGAAGGTTTCTCTACTATCTTTGCGCCATTAAAAAAGTTGACTCATAAAGCAGCTAAGTTTCAATGGACAGAGGCATGTGAGCGAAGTTTTCAGGAGTTGAAGGATAGGCTGACTTCAGCACCTGTCCTGACTCTTCTAGAGGGTTTCGAGGGTTATGTGGTCTATTGTGATGCTTCGAGAATTGGGCTAGGTTGTGTTCTAATGCAACACGGCAAGGTCATTGCTTATACCTCTAGACAGTTGAGGAAGCACGAGCAAAATTATCCTACCCATGATCTTGAGTTGGCCGCAGTGGTATTTGCATTGAAGATTTGGCGCCACTACTTATATGGAATACATGTTGATATCTTCACAGATAATAAGAGCCTCCAGTATTTGTTTCAGTAGAAGGAGTTGAATTTATTCCAGAGAAGGTGGTTAGAATTGTTGAAAGATTATGATGTTAGCATATTGTATCATCCGGGAAAGGCAAATGTTGTAGCTGATATGCTAATTCGCAATTCTATGGGTAGCTTGAGTCATATTCAGGTTGACAGGATTGAAATGATGAAGGCTCTATGACAGTTGGCTGACTTACAGATTCGGTTACTAGATACCGAAGATGGGGGTGTTATTATCAAAAACACAGTAGAATCATCCTTGGTAGCGGAAGTTAAGCAGCGACAATATGATGGTGCAGAGTTAGTCTTACTGAGAGACAGTATACCACAACAGAAGCAGAGCCTATTTGATTGTGGACCCGATGGAGTTCTTAGATACCATGGTTGTCTATGTGTACCTAATGTGGGTGAACTACGAGAACAAATTATGAATGAAGCTCATTATTCTTGATATTCAGTACACCCAGGTGCCACAAATATGTATCGTGACCTGAGGCAGCTATATTGGTGGAATGGCATGAAAAAGGACATCACCAGTCTTGTGACTCAGTCTCCCAATTGCCAATAGGTGAAGGTTGAGCACTAGAGTCCTGGAGGTTTGGTGCAGGATATAGAAATTTCAACCTGGAAGTGGGAGGTGATTAATATGGATTTTATTACAAGATTTCCTAGAACGAGTAGGAAGCAGGATTCTATTTGGGTAATAGTTGATAGATTAACTAAATCAGCTCACTTCTTGCCAGTTAAGACCACATATGCTGCAGAGGATTATGCTAGGCTTTATATACGGGAGATAGTTCACCTTTATGGCGTCCCCTTGTCCATTATTTCTGACAGAGGTGCTCAGTTCACAGCAAACTTCTGGAATTCTTTCCAGAAAGGCTTGGTCACTCAGGTAAGCCTCAGTACCGCATTTCATCCTCAGACAGACGGATAGGCTGAACGCACCATTCAAACGCTTGAAGATATGTTGTGTGCCTGTGTTTTAGATTTTGGTGGAAGATGGGATGATCATGTTTCTTTGATTGAGTTCGCCTATAATAAAAGTTACCAAGAAAGTATTTATATGGCCCCATATGATGCTTTATATAGGAGAAAATACAGGTCACCAGTGGGCTATTTTGAACTTAGTGAGGCAGAGTTATTAGGGCCAGACTTAGTGCAGCAAGCTATTGACAAGGTGAAACTTATTAGAGATCCACTTCAGATAGCCCAGAGTAGGCAGAAGTCTTATGCAGATGTACGTCGTTGAGCGCTGGAGTTTGTTGTTAATGATTGGGTCTTCCTGAAAGTGTATCCTATGAAAGGCATCATGCGATATGGCCAAAAAGGCAAGC
Source organism: Datura stramonium (assembly GCA_018107945.1). Classification (NCBI taxonomy): domain Eukaryota; kingdom Viridiplantae; phylum Streptophyta; class Magnoliopsida; order Solanales; family Solanaceae; genus Datura; species Datura stramonium. The sequence goes on along the minus strand of JACEIK010001667.1, from coordinate 245,641 downwards.
TGAGTTCTAGATATGTTGGGCCCTACAAAGTTATCCGCAAGATAGGCAAAGTGACCTATGAGTTGGAGTTGCCACTAGAGTTACCGGCAGTCCACCCAGTATTTCATGTATCGATGTTGTAGAAGTGTATAGGAGACCCAACCCGTGTTATGCCTATTGATGATGTCCGGATTTCTAAGGAGATGACCTACACCGAGGTCCCAGTAGCTATTCTTGACCGGCAAGTCAGGAAACTTCGAACCAAAGAAGTCGCTTCAGTTAAAGTATTATGGTGAAGTAATAACATCAAGGAAGTGACTTGGGAGGCTGTGGATGAAATGAAGAACAAATATCCTCACCTATTCACGATGTCGACGTGATATTGAGGTATGTGTTTCATACTTAAGTTACCAAGTATCTATTTTGAAGCATATTAAGTGAAATTACTTTCCATTCGGGGATAAATGTTCCTAAGGGGGGGAGGATATTACACCACAGAAAAATTCTTTTGGTGATTATTTGATGTTTGTATACTAGGTTAAGGGAAGTACGGGTTGTATATTTTTCGTACATGACAAGGGAAATGTGTATGAACGGACAACTAAAGAGTATGTGATGTTCATAAGGGTAAACTTTAAATGATCATATCTCCCAATATATAATCAATTAGAAGCCCCACGACCTATCAAATTAAAGGTCTTTGAGTGTAGTTTCCAGAATATAAAACTTCTTGAAAATCGGAGTTCAGAGTATGAAGTTACAGGCATTTTACCGAAGCATCATGAGCAGTGACGCGGGCTTGACGCCCTAGCACCTCCACCGCCCTATTTACATAAAATCCAATTTTTCACTTATAGAAAACATTTTCAGCTAAATCTAAATCGACCATCTTGCTAAGGATTCCATTTCACTCTCAATTCCAGCAGCTAGGACAAATAAAATCAAGGAGGAACATCAAGCAATGTTCAAGAAAATCACAAGATAAGTTGAGATTACTTTGCCAAGTGTGCTAGGGGCTGTTTTGGAGCTCGTTTTGGCAAGGTTTTGAAGGAGCTTTTCTACATTTCAAAATCTATTTGGACTGCCTATATATCCATATTTGAAAAGGTGTTGAAACGAGCAGAAAAGTTAAGGATTTCGCCCCTTTTAAACCTCTCAAATTGCAAAGATAAAATATGTAAATTGGCAGCTAAGTGAGCTGCCGATGGACTGTTTCTGAGCTGAGTTTTGCTCATTTACCTTAGCCTTTTGGGGTGTTTATTTTGCTGTAATTATACTTCATATTGATGGGAAGAATAAAAGTAAAACTAAGTAAAAATTTCCTCTTGTTTCTCCCTCCAAAGTTAGTTAAAACTAGTTGAGAAAATGGTTAAATGTTGTTGTTGTTGCTATTGTGACTGCATTTGGCTAGTTATTTTGGGCTGCATTTTTTCCTATAGATTAAGCTTGTTGTTGGCCTATAAAACCATTGGAGTAAGGAGGTTGAAATCTGATCACTGAAATAGAAAATTGGCTAGAGAAAATTTCATTGGAGAAAGGTATGTAAGGCGCCCAGTCTATCACTCTTTTAAGCACGATTCGTGCATTGTTAACTGAATGAGCCAGCAACCTATTTACAAGTTTTGAGGCAGTATTTTAAGCTTCATTTAAGCTTTAAATATTGATGTTTTATTGAGGTTAAATGTGAAATATTATGCGTAGCCAAAGTGGGCCATTTAAAGTGTGATATTGTGTTGATTGTTGTAGTAGTTGTACATCGTGTTGGAGACCCCTCAGCGTGGGAATTATTAGCTGGTCCTTTATTTATATTATTTATATATATGTGTGATGTTAAATGTGTTTAAAGGTCTGGTTACTAACTGAAGTTGGTGAAAGATACAAGATGATGACGTGTAAACGATTTTAAGCCAAGTAAACACATCGCAAGCTATTAAGGGTAAACGGGCTTAATGAATTAGCATTGCCAAGTTATGGCTGTCCTTTATCTTATGTGTATATTATGAAATAGGCTAGGCCAAGGGGAGATTTCATAATCCCTTTCCCTTATGCCGAATAACAAGCTAGAGAGTCTCCGAGCTCTAATGTCCTCCGAACACGATCTATAAATCTTGTTGAAACTCTTAGGTCATCTGCAGTTCCTTATAATTCATACAAGTTTATAATAAATGCATTTAAGTTCTATTTTCCAGCTTTACATGTTATATGTACTCACTTGCAATTATGCATCACGAAGGAGGCCTATGCAGGCCATATGTTTAGTAATCATCATGCCGAATAACAAGCCAGAGAGTCTCCGAGCTCTAATGCCCTCCGAACATCTATAAATCTTGTTGAAACCTTAGGTCATCCGCAGTTCCTTATAATTCATACAAGTTTATACAAATGCATTTAAGTTCTATTTTCCAGCTTTACATGTTATATGTACTCACTTGCAATTATGCATCACGAAGGAGGCCTATGCAGGCCATATGTTTAGTAATCATCATTTCTATGTTGTATGTATTAAGTTGGTCCAGTATAAGCCATATCAGCTCCATTTATGATTTTGTTTAATATTTATTTATTTTACCCCGGTGTGGTACACCGGCTGGAGGTCTTGTTATTTTACCCTGGTGTGGTACACCAGCTGGACAGATTTTACCCCTGTGTGGTACACCGACTGGAGGCATTTATATTTACCTGGTGTGGTACACTGGCTGGACGAATTGTATATAGATTATGATCTGTTGTCTGCTAGAATTTCAGTTATAGTCTTTGTTGTGCATTAGATGGTTGCATTTACACTTCAATAATGAGTTATTGTCAAATTTCTGTTTTCAGGATTCCGGGTTATTACTACTCCTTATTTCTGGCCCAATTATCATTTTTATCTTACATGTTTACAGTTTTCAGCCTTACATACTAGTACAATTTATTCGTACTGACGTCCCTTCATCTTAGGACCCTTCCTGCAATCGTGTTGTAGGTACAGGCCGAGGCTCAGATCATCAGACGCAGTAGGAGCCAGATTTCAACAGAATAGTGGTATGCTCCTCTCTTCCTGGAGCAATGTCCTAGTTTGACTATTTTGAGTTTTATGTACAGCATGGGTAGGCCGGGACCCTATCCCGTGCATTTTAGTTTGTTTACTCTATAGAGGCTGATATAGACTAGTTTGTGTAGTAGTGTTGGTTGTGTAGTCGTGTTGGCTTTCTATTGCTTTGTTTAGCTTATTGTAGACTTGTCGACTTTTCAGGTTGCACATTTATTATTATCAAGGCATTATGGGTCCAGTATTTATCTTGGTTGGTTGTGACAGGTGTCTTGGTCAGCCTTAGTTTTACATTTATAGATGCTATATAGCCGGCTTCTCGATCAATCATGAATCGAGTGCTAGTTGCACCCTACCCCAGTTTTTGGGGCGTGACATCTTGTTGGGCCTTTCGCTTAAAGAGCTTCTATGCTCAGAACTCTTGATTTTCAAAAATAAGACTTTACTTTAGCTTTTGAAAATCATTCTCAAGACTATACTTTCTTTCTCAAAATCTCTTCATGAAAACTCTTTTTTTTAAATCTGCTCAATCTTGATGAAAAACAATGTAATTAACTCAAATTACAATGCTTTAAAAATTATGACTTTTATGCAATAGGGTTCATGGGATAAGAGATATGAACCAATCATCAACAATCAATAACTCAAGAATTCAAGAGAATATCATCAATAACATCAAGAGAAGATAATTGATAACAAAGGGATACACAAATTATGAAGCGATCATTGTCAATAAACAATCCAACTAAGAGGTTGGGGTGGAACCCACGGGAAATAGGGTAAGATATAGACTAATGCCGATAGTTGAACTTGTTGGTAAGTTACCTCCAAATTGGGGGATTCAAAGAAAGAAATATTAATACAAAGATTATAATTGTGGTTTAAATTAAGATTTGCGAAAAAATAGGGTAAGTGTTCCCCATGTGTTCAAAACTACTTCGGGTATACATATGTGAACAATCCCAATGCTTACTTCTAGAACTGATAACTAGGGTTCATCCAAATGACTTGTTCGTCCCTATTGGATGACTTTACTCAATCACCAGGTCAGGTCTTATGAGTGATCTCAAACTAACCATTATCAATATGTAGCAAATTTAACTATCCTGTGACCACAACTCAAGTTAATACAATGATCGTAAATATCAAAGCATTGTTGTAATTCTCTTTTCCTAATATTAACTTCTCTAGGTTCAAGCAAGTAAAGAATTCGGGCAAGTCCTAACATTATACACCGTTAATAAGTGTTTAAAGATGAAGAGTACAATACAAGCTTTTCGCATTGGTTTTGAATCACTTTTGTGTAACCCTAGTTTGTTAATCCACCATGGTTCCCGCAACCCCTAGTTGTGGAGGTTTTATCCTCTCATGTTTGTAAGATTACAATTTTTATTCATAGACAAACACATAATTAAATACTTATAGCAGCAAATAGAAGAAAATCATATTTGAATATCAAAGAACAATCTCAAGAACAATGTAGAAATTCAAGAACTTGATCCCAAGAATTGCTCCTCAAAACTTGATAAAAATTCACAAAAATAATTCTTCACACGTCTCCTAACTTGATTTTGTCCTTCTCTAACTAAAATGAAACATAAAGGCTATTTATACAGACATTAGAAACCTTTTCCTAAGCTAATAGGGAATTTTCCATATTTTGTGCTCACTGTGTCACAACTGGACCTTAGACCCGTAGCAGGATTGTACTGGTCATACCTGCTTCTCATAAGTCCTTGGCTGCTGCAAATTCGGCTAAGTGTTGGTAGGCTAGTACAACTCGTAACTTCATCCTACGAGTCATACAATGCTTTTGTAGTTTGGCCCTTAGAACTCTGACATCTTCTGGAATTCTTCAAAGTGTTGTGGTACAACTAGTACCTTCTTCCTATGACTCGTACTATCCGTAGTGTCTGAAGTTCTACCAAGTATCAAATAATCTTCTGAAATTCACCACGGCTCATGGTACAATTCTTATGTTGATGCTACGATCCGAGAGTCCATCCATACCAAGAGTCCGCCTTTGTGCAATTTCCTCTGAATAATTCCATGACTCCAGTTATTGCTCGTACCATCTTAGTATGGCTTGTACTGAGAGTCTCATGTTGCCTTCTTCTAACTTCAACCTTCTGACTTACATCACGATTCTCAGTATAGCTCATACAATCAAGGTACAACTCGTACTGAGACTTATACTTTATCTTATGTTTTGCATTTTAAAGTTTCTTTTGCATATCTTTTCTCCAACACTTATTTTCCCTGAAATCAAAGTAAAAGTTCCTCAATCCATATAACATACCTAAGTCCATTCTATTTTCTCAATTATAAGCATCGAAAATGTTGTAAACTCACAGCACATCAACACCCTCAACTTAAGACTTTTGCATGTCCCCAGGAAAAGAAAAATAATAACTAAAAACGATGCATAACTAGAAAATAATCCTAGGATACTACAGCTAACATCAAACAAAATTTGCACTATTAACTCAAAAAGCTTTTAACCCTTTTCCCGTGAACCAAATCAGCTAATTCACTCCAAGCAACCACAAAACATGATAAATAGGGATCAAGACATGTCATCTAGCTATTAATAGTTATTCAAGTCATCACCGATGCCTTTTACACAGCCCACTGGTAGAGTTAAACACAAACCATGTACCCTTATAGCAAATGAAGTCCCTCGCTCATAGATATATAGTAAAATATATAACATGGAACTGAACAAGCGGGACTCTCTCTGACAAAGAAGTTCCAAATACTGCATATCAGATACCATAAGCTTGCCCTTATTTTCTCTAATTCGGTTTGTTAGATGGTCAGGTTAGAATCACAATAGGACTTGCTTTGGCTTGTAATGTAGGCTTTTAGGTTGGGTATGATAGATATGGGATCTTCTTAAGTAACAAAACCCTTCCTTGGCATTACATACATGTGGCTCCATTTTTTTCACTTTTTTTACCCCTTTTGCTTCTTTCATTTTTTTCTCCCTTTTCACCCTTTTTATGCACTTGTATGAGTGTGGTGTGTTTCTTCAAGCTTTTCATGGATCATTCTCTTTTTGAATTTTCTTTTTCAATTTTTATTTTCTTTTTCTTTGGTCACACCACACCTCATTTGCACTTTTTTTTTCTTCTCTCCCTTTTTCACCTTTCCACTATTTATGCACCCCTAATCTAGCTACCTTCAATATAGACATTTTTCCTATGTTGAGGTTTACAATATCCAAGGAGGGACCAGGGCTAAAATAGGTTCATTATAAAAAATATGAGTACGGTTAATTGGTTAATCAAAGAAAAATGGTCTATTTAAGGATAAAAAATTTGGATCAAGGGAATCATATCATTTTGGTAGGGTTATTTAAGCTAAAAATGGGCTAAACAAGAATGGCCTATGATCCTTTCCTAACCAACCATCCTAAAAACTATGCAAAGACCGACCTAGTAAGTTCTAGATCCTTTATGTAATATTGAACTAAGTATAAGACCTCACTCACTCATGGTACATGATTTTCATTTACTCTACCTGTATGGTTTATTCATGGCTTAACAAAACTACACATGTTAATATACTAAATGACATGAAAAGATCCACAGAAATCATGCATTCTATCACAAGTACACAACTAATCATCAAAAACTTTTAAACAGGGTCAATTTTTCAAAATATCAAAACTAGTGCAATTATTGGTTGAGTACTCCTAAGCTACTTTCTAATTAAACAAAAATAACAAAAGTAAAATCCTAAACATGTCGGTTCTACTAGATAGCATGCCCAAGGGAAAAGAAATACAGCAAGAAAAACCCTCGGGAAAATCAAAAACCCAAAAATACAAGTACACCCCCTCCCTTTTTTCAAAAAACGTGCTTTGTCCTCAAAGCGTAGAATGTAAACATAGAGGGAAGGGAAAATACTTGTGGCGCACCAAGTGCTCCTGTCATCTTATGGAGGAGGTGCCTCCACTGCTATCATGTCATTGGCGGTGGCCGGCGCACTCACTGGTGGATCAATAGGGGGAGTGTTTATGCCCTCGGTAGTCTCGGCCATCTCTATGCCCTCTAGAATAGTCGTGGCTAAATGTGGCTCGCCCGAGGGGTCCTTGCCACCAGCAAGCTCTTCCAGGGCCATGGTGGAGCTACCTGCTCCTCTAGCTAGTTCCTGCAGCTCTAGCAAGTATGTGTCATGAGTGTGCAGGCTCTCTACTCGTGCCCGCTTGTGCTCTCTTTTCTCTCTCTTCTTCTTCTTTTCAGGGTATCTTCTCCAACACCCTCGGAGACCCTCTTTTTCCCTTTTTTCTTTTCTGCTCTTGTGGGCTCCCAGTAGACTACCAGATCAAGCTCCTCATCTAAATCAGCATTGAGGTCAGGAAGAGTGGGGTCTGCTATGACTACCGGCTATCGTGATGACAGCTTGGCCACTTGGCTCCGAAGAGCCCCCAACTCCTCAAGGAGGCTGCCCATATCAGTCTACTCATCTATGCGTATATTGAATCTTCTTTCAAACCCATCGAATCTAGCATGCAGGGCCTGCGTAGTTGTCTTTATCTCAGCCTTCACCTAGGGCTTGACATTCTGCATCATTGATTAAATCTTCCTTTCGGCCATAGTCAGTCTCTTGGACAGTTTTTGGAGAAATTCCTGGGGCACTAGGTTGTACCCGGCTGGAGTCTGGCTCGGGAGGCTAGTAGGTAGTGCAGCAGAAGTGCTGGGAGCTTCATCTGAATAACCGACATCTGTAGCCAGTGTATCGCCCTGCTCCTGTGAGGTGGGGGCATTCACTTATGCGCCACCAACTGGCCAAGTCAATGGAACTGAGGTGCAAAGTTGGGCCCAATTTACCGGGTTCATCTCATCCCAGATCAGGACAATGTCAGCGATCTATTGTCCTCCAATCAGGTGCTCCTCAGCCCGGTGCACTGTGATGCCTACTTTCGTGCATAATCTAAAAATGAGACTTTGGAATGGGATGGTAGTGCTCAATCCCATAGCTCGATCTCGCATATCCTCTACAATGACCCTCGAAATGTTGATGGAGTATCTGGACATGATACAGGCCACCAAAGTTGCTCTATCCATGCTGAGGGTATTATCATTAACCGTCGGTGCCAACCGGTGGTGCACTAATGTCCAGCAGGTCTTTGCTATGAAATTTAGGAAATTCTTCGTGACCTTCTTGCCGCTAGTGACCCACTCTGCCTCTTTTTTTTCCTCAGCGATCACGTCGAGCAACCACTATATCTTCCTCCTCCTCTCATCAAAGCCGAGTTGCTTGATCTGTTTCAATGTCTCCACCAAATATTCATATTCTGGCATAGCATGTGGTGATATAAACTGGGGCCCATATAATATCCGAGCAATAGTGCACTCAGATATATCAACCTATCGGCCTCTAACAAAGATGCTCTCAAACTTGGGATGATCTTTCAACTCCTGCCCCTCTTTAGCCTTCTTCTCCATGGTCGCCAAATAGTTGGTGTAGAACTCCCGAAAAATTTCTGGAGTGTATTAGTCTGGGGCCCTAGTCATCCACTCAAATCCGTAGAAGCTAAATATTTGCTTCATCTCCTCCACCTCATTTAATGAATTAGTGAGGATCCACGGGTCTTCTTGAATGCTCCACCTAGGTTTTTTTAGCGGTGAGAGAAATGCCCTATTCATATATCCCCTGGGCTCCTAGCATGGTCGCTAAATAGTTGGTGTAGAACTCCTGAAAATTTCGGAGTGTATTAGTTCGGGGGCCCTAGTCATCCACTCAAATCCGTAGAAGCTAAATATTTGCTTCATCTCCTCCACCTCATTTAATGAATTAGTGAGGATCCACGGGTCTTCTTGAATGCTCCACCTAGGTTTTTTTAGCGGTGAGAGAAATGCCCTATTCATATATCCCCCGGGCTCCCTAGTACTCTCCACCGGATAGTACGGTTCTCCCTAGGCGGAGTCTCGCTCCCGCTCGGCATTTGGTGCCTCCTCCTCTGATCCGGCACCATTTTCTGCATCTATGGATTGGGTCTGCTCGAACCCTTCTTCTCCATTAGAGTCGTTTCCCGACTCTGAGCGTTTCCTCAAAGACCCTCCTCAAACCGGGGAGCACCGGCAACATGTGGAAATGGCCACACGTTTGGGCTTTGGCCTTCTCCTAGTGGTTCGTGTCAGTGTTTGATGTCTACCCTTTATTCTCTAATGAACCACTAAGGAGCTTCCCACTTGGTCGGATTTTTGGAGGTCTCATCAAGTAATGTCCTCCGAGCATTTGCCTTTGATAGCTTTATGCTTCATTGTCATTGTACCAATGGAAAAAGGGTTAGAATTCCATAGCCAGAAAATAAGCAAGAAAGAATTCCTCTGTAGTTTATCACAGGTTAACAATTCAGGTTGTACCTTGGAGGTACAATTCATACTGAGACCCGTAATATCTCATGTCAGTGTCACGCCTTCCCGAGGTACAACTCATACCATAAAGGTACGGTCCGTACAACGAGTCATACGAAGTATTGTACTATCACTTGTGGAATTGACCCTTTTCAGATTCTTAGTACGACTGCTAGGTATGACTCATAGCACAAACCACGAGCCGTACTAGGATTCATACCTTGCATTTTTCTAAATTTTGCTTGGGACAGTCCTACGAGCCGCCTTGGCGAGTCATAGTATGAAACCACAGTCGTAGGAAGGCTTGTGAAGCTCTTCGCCGCCTCAATTTTGGTTCACCTGCCGGGGGTTTTATTAAGTTTGGGTAATTCAGAATTCCCCAATTCTAGGCATGCATTTAACAAGTTTTACAACTACCTATTCCTCCCCTTTTCAATCACGATCCATAACTTCGATTTTTAATAGTTCAATGTGCAATTTTCACAAGTTCAAGCTTCTACCCAGCCGCACACAGCTCATTTACACCACTGCTCATTGTCCTTTTAATTTTTTTAATTTTTTTAACTTTTAAAAAATTTATCAAGTTTACATCAAGCACACAAGTTATATCTATCAATTTTGAAGAAATACACGTACTTAAATGATGGTACTTCAACTTTCAATCAAGACTAGGGTTTGAATTAGGGCTTTTATGTAATCTTGAGCTAGAACTTATTCACTAATTCTTGATGATGAGTTACGAGTTTGAGGGAGTCATGAGTTTAGGTTTTATTAGCTTGGGAGAGGACTACGATTCACTAAGCTTTTATAGGTCCTAGGGTCGATTTTTAAATATCTGGGCTGAGTCGGGTAGATTTAAAGTTTTTGAGCCTTACGATTCTATACCATGAGTCGTGTGTGAGAAGGTCCTACGACTCGCCCCTTGGACCCGTAAATCGAGATATTGAGAAATTTACTTGTGACCTATGAGCACATCTTACGACTCGTACAATTGGTACGATTCATACTATGACTCGTAGGTCTTTCTTTCATTGTGGTCCATGCCTTGCATAGTTCATAGCCACAGTGAGTACTATGACCTTACAATGAGGTTACGAGTCATAGGACCAATCGCATTCATAAACTTATGCACCGAAGTACATTTTTGATTCTCACCATGACTCGTGTTATGACTCGTATAACCCTCTCACAAGTTGAATTGAGAATCGTACCACCTGCCTGTTCAGCAATTTTTCTGTCGCTTGTTTTGTCTCCCCTGCACACTAAACACACATTAGTTAATTAACTTGGATTGCCTCCCAAGAAGTTCTTGAATTAATTTGGCAAAGACGACTCAGGCTCGGTTACTCAAAAATTCACCAAACCACCACTTGCGTTGCCTCCCAAGAAGTGCTTGATTTAACATCATGGCACGACGCAAGTCTTTAATTACTCATGACTTCGTCAAGAAACTCGAATTAATCTTCAATTGCTGAGACAATCCTGTATTCTTTTTGGCTGTTTCATTGACCAGCAGACGTTGAAGGTGACCTCTTTTTTATGGAGTTTGAACTTCAATTGGCCCACCTCCATATCTACTAATCTCTCCTGCAAAGGCAAGGAATGGTCACCCCAAAATTATGGGGAACTCATAATCAACTCGCAATCCAGGATCATGAAGTTCTCGTTGGGAATATAAATCTATCAACTTTGACAAGCACATCGAGATCTCCACAAGCTTCTTTCACGTCTGGCCGGCCATCAAAGAACCGCATGGTAGTCGGTGTGGGGACTCCTAAGCCCAACTTAAACACAGTCAATGGAAGTTGTTTCTCAAATCACAAAGTGCCCTTACAAACTGAACATCGCCAATTGTGTATGGAATAGTAAAGGCACCAGAATCTTCCTTTTTCTAAACAGGACCCATGAAGCTATAGCACTACAATAGTGTACATTATCAACGGGCTCATAACTCACGGACCTCTTCTTCATCACAAGGTTCTTCATGAACTTGACATATCCCGACATCTATTCCAACGCCCCAACCAATGATTTGTTAACAGATAACTGTTTGAGCATTGACATGAATTTATGATACTTACCATTCTCCGCCTTTTTCTTCATTCTTTGGGGGAACGGTGGCAATGGTCGTGGAATAGCCATGTAAATTTGTGTGGCTCCTTTTTCAGCTTCGTGCACATTTTCACCATTTGGGGCCTCAGTCAATCAGCATTCTCATTATGTTCCTTCTCAACAATATCCTTCATATTCCTCACGCTTCTTTCTTCCTTTCAACTATAACTGGTAGAGGGGGTCAACCATGGTCTTTCCACTCCTAGTCATCATAGCCACATAGTGACCATCATTCTTTGGATTCTAAACTGTGTTGCTAGGTAGTGTACCATTTTTCCTAGGGTCTAGTGATGCTGATGCTTTCCCTAGCCGCTATTTTATCTGCTTGATAGTTGTTGTATGTGACTCCACTATCTGACCCATGCTTGATATATCACTACAGTCTTTCAACCGATCATCTGTAGACCTCACTCTTCTTTAGCATCTCGCCCATCATGCTCTCTAATTTCAACTGTCCAAATCCTCACGTGCATTAGGAGGCACGATAACCCACTTTCGATCATTGTGGTAACCATTATTCCTTCTTTAATCTCTCGCGCTCACCACCATGGCTTCTATCTCTTACCCATTCCAGTTAGCAATTGTCTCTATATTGGTTTCAAACATGGTTTCTAGAACCTTGCCTCCAAATTTCACCAAACCATTGGGAATTGGCCCGAAACCCGCAACCCGGTTGTCCAAGAAGTTTTCCTCCTCCTTGGAATCTGAGGGTCCAGCCCCTAGCTCGGCCCCTGTGTCCTGTTCAAGTGCTCACCTTTTTTTGGCTCCATATCCCATGATGTACTTAGTAATCAAATCCAAAAATGTGTGCATATGAGCCAATTCTTTGTCGGTTTCTTCTTCTTTCCTATGTCTGCCTCGCAGCCAAACCAACAACATATGTACTGCCATCAAGTTCGGCTTCCGGTGTGCCATGCTCTGTTTATGGTCACTCCTGTCAAGAATAGTAGCATCTTGCTCCCATGTGACTCATTAGTTCTCCTCCCCACCACCGTAATCAAGCACGCTTTTGCAGCCTATTGTTCAACGACCATCGAAAATCTCCAAACTGCATCACATCGTGGAATTTTGTGGTTCGGGCACCTGGTCAACTTCTTTTTGAACCTCAACCAGGGTCAAGAAATGCCTCAGTCTTCGCCTGTCGGAAATTATAGATCTCATCCTATGCAGTATCCTCGGAGGATGGAAAGAATCTCTCTAAGAAGGCTTGCGCTCCTCCGCTTAGTAATGGAGTCATTAGGAGACTCCGATAACCATAATGTGCCTCCCTAGACAGAGATAGGGAAGAGTCTTAGCCTTGTAGCATCTTGGCTGACTTTGGGCAACTTGCACTTTGCATATTCCTACAAGTTCATCATGTGAAGGTTGACATCATCAGTTGCATGACCACTAAAACCCTTTTCATGCTCAATAACGGAATCATGTGTTACCAGTGATATCACCGGCTCCCGGCTACAGTGGTGGTGGCAATGGCTCTGGTTGACCTAACTCGATGTCCCGTGCCACCTTCATCTTGACCTCAGTTTCATCCCATGTTGACCAGCATACGACCTCATTCGAAGACCCCCGCATCTCAAGTGCCTTGCCAATCTAGCTCGGCTGCCTAGCTTCTTCATCTGGCAAGGGGAATCTCGCTCCCGGTTTTCCATCTTACGCAGTGTTTGTTCGTTAACATCCTGCGAAACCAAGGTTTCTGTAATCATTGAAATGGTCTACCATCCATCTCAAGAAATAATCTGTATACCAACAACAAAGAAATGTAATTCAGGAAATAAATAACCAATCAAATACAAGAAAATAATCTAATCTTAGTTGTATTCCCCTGCAATGGCACGACTTTTTGATAACGTTCAAACTCACATCCTAACAAAGAAGAAGTTTTCATTGTCAATAAAGAATCCAATCCAAGAGGTTGGGTCGAACCCATAGTGAATAGTGATATAGACTAATGCAGGTAGTTGAACTTGTTGGTGAGTTAACTCCAAAATTGGGAGTTTCAAAGAAAACAATATTAAAGCAAAGATTATAATTGTGGTTTAAATCAGCATTTTCAACAAACTAGGGTAAGTATTCCCCATGGGTCTATAACTATTGTATACACACGTGATCAACTACCGTTACTTGTGGTCAATTTGATAATCAGGGGTTCATCCAAATGACTTGTTTGTCCCTATTAGATGACTTTTTTACTCAATCATCGAGCCGTCTCAAGGAGCAACTTAAGCTAACTATTATCAATACGTACCAAATTTAACTACCCTGTGACCACAGCTCAAGTTAATACAATGATCATAAAGATCAAATCTTTGTTGTAATTCTCTTTTTCTAATCTCAATTTCTCTAGGTTCAAGCAAGTAAAGAATTCGGGAAAGTCCTAACATTGTAGACCGCACAATGTTGAAGATGAAGAGAATACACAAAAGCTTTTCACATTGGTTTTGAATCACTTTTGTGTAACCCTAGTTTGTTAATCATCCATGGTTCCCACAACCCTAAGAGGCTTAGCCTCCCAAGGTTGTAAGATTACAATTTGTATTCATAGATAAACACAATAATTAAATATTTATAGCGACAATTGTGAAGAAATCCAGATTTTAATATCAAAGAAAAACTTCAAGAATAATGTAGAAATTCAAGAATTTGATCCCAAGAATCTTCCCCAAAACTTGATAAAAATTCACAAAACTAATTCTTCACACATCTCCAACCTTGATTTTGTCCTTCTATAACTAAAATAAAAAATAAAAGCTATTTATACAGAGATTAGAAACCTTTTCCTAAGCTAACAGGAATTTTCCATATCTGGTGCCGATCGTGTCAATGATCGGGACTCCATGACCCGTAGCAAGATTGAGTGGCCGTACCTACTTCTCTATAAGTCCTGGCTGCCGCAGATTTAGCTAAGTGGTTGTAGGCTGGTATGACTAAACCTTCATCCTACGAGTCGTACAATGCTTTTGTGCTTTGGCCCTGAGAAGTGTTTCCACATCTTCCTGAATTACGAAGTTTGCGATACGACTTGCATTCTCTTCCTATGACTCATACTTGTAGTGTCTCGATGTTCTCGCCAAGTATCGAAGAATCTTCGAATTTTACCATGTCATGGTACGATTCTGCATTGATGCTATGATCCGCAAGTCCATCCGTACCATCTGCCTTTTGTGCAATTTCTCCAATAATTTCACGACTCCAATTACACTTTAAAATTATCTTGGAAGGCTCATACCGAGATTCATGTTGCCTTCTTATCACTTCAAACTTTTTACTTACATCACGGTTCTTAGTACGGCTTAATGATACTTGTACTTGGCTGATTTTCTTATTTTAAGGCTTATTTTGCACATCTTTTCTCCAACACTTATTTTTTCAAATCAAAGCAAAAGTGCCTCATATCCATATAAACATACCTAAGTTGATGCTATTTTCAGCTTTTACATTGAAAGTAAGCAAACTCACAACACATCGGGAATAAGAGCTAGATCACTAAACTCCTTAAATATATTCCTTAGAAATCCCAAAATATTCTCTTGCTTTTATATTCTTAAAATATAACAAGCTACAAAATACCTGATACTTTTTGTAAATTTGACCCGCTAGTGATGATGTGGTCACCTAACACGTCATGATACTTGACAACTCATGGGTTGTGGTCGTTACTTCTGGAGAAATTTGCTCACTTTCTGATCTTCACCTCATAACCTAACAGAACGCTTAACTTAATGAATCATCATTTAGCCTAATCTGACGTTAACCAAGTCGTTGAAACTTGGGAAGAAAATTTAAGTTTTGAACTCATCTAGGGATGACTTACTTGATAGATCATTAATGACTTAATGACTCACTTAATGAGTCATTCGTGATGCTTGTTTAGTTTCGGCTGGTTTTTCGTCATGTCTAGGATCTGGCCTTAGGGCTTTGAGGGTTTTTATGGTGCTTCATTCATTTAGTACCTAGGCAGGGAATGAAATATTCATATTTTCATAGTTTTGGGTTGCTATTCATATTTATGGGCTAAACCTAGCCCAAAAGTGTGTGGTCTTATAGTGTTGAAGCCTTTCTATGCCCCTAGATAATATCACTTCGTTTAGTTTTTTTCTTTTGGCCATGCTCCTTACTACTATATAAAGGGTGGTTTGTTCCTTCATTGCAACTTACATTTTGAAGAATATTATTCTTGGAGAGTTGCTTTTAACCTTTTGTGGCAACTTGCTTTTGGGGTTCATCTTTCAACCTGACTAGTTCATAGTTCAAGGTAGTAAGATAACTTTCTTTTATTTTTGGTTTTTCTTTATTATTAGAAGATGTTAGTATCCATACTAATTATTGTCTAACGTTACTCATGAAGTGGTCAAGATTCAATTGTAAGTTCGATTTATTTCTCAAGTAAATGTGTTTGGTTAATCTAATAACCAATTCATTGTTACTTAGATCTAGTCAAACATTTAGGAGCTTGTTTACTTGGAACTATTTCTTGAAGTTCTATATCTTTAATTTTGCTTTCTAGTATTTTTGTAACACCCCAAAGTCCCTAAGATCGTACCCGATGGTTAAAACCAATAAAATAGGAAAACCTGCACTAGGTCATAGGATGTAGAGTCACCAACTGGCCCTTAAAGTAACTTGAAGGCTCATTCAGTGGCCCATGGCGAAATGGTGGAAAGCTGAGTTTCAGAGAGTTTTGACGACAAGTTAAGTGATCCATTAAATGACACAATGAATAGTCAAGAGGCATCAAGAGAAGACCAGAAAATTTGAGGAATAGTGACAAAGTCAGACGACGACCAGTTATATGACCTGACTGGTCGTGGTGTAAGTCATTAGGTCTGGCGGTGTGATTTTTTCCTATCAGGATTAAGGGCGTTTTTGTAATTTTTAAATTTGAACTCCTAAACTAATTCACTTTAAGCCTCTTAAAGGGTGTGTTTAAGGGTTTTAATCATCCTAAACCCCCATTCTACTCCTAACACCCTAACATCAAATCCCCTCAAGAGAAGCTAGGGTTTCATCATCTCTTTCATCTCAAATCCCTTTGATCTCTAATCAAGTTGAAGGTTCTTCAAGCTCAGATATGTAGGATATGGAATAGGTACTCTAATGCCCAATTTCATCCCACTTAAGGATTTCAAGTCTCAAAGTATGCCAAAAATTCTAGGGTTTTAACCTAATTCAAAATCTTCCATGCTATCTCTATTGGATCAATTCTCTCATATTTCATTGATATTTATGATATTAGGCACATTAGACTCTCAACTTACTTACTAATTCAAGGATTTCACGTTTGTGAAGATTATGCCCTATTATGCATGATTTGAAAATTTACCTCTATAAGCCCATGATTTCAAGTATGATGAATTATCAAATATGCATGAATATTTTTGAGTTCTTAACTTTATGATTCCATGATTTCAAAATAATAAATCCTTATTCAAGTATGTATGGGATTTCATTGAAAGTCAAGTTTATGTATCACACAAATTAGTCCCCATCTCCATGGCTAGTTCATATATGTCAAGTATGATTATGATTTCACTGATTTTAATTTAGCCCATGAAAGTTCACATGATTAATCATTATGACATGAGCCATGTGCATGTTTTTGGGAGTAGTGCCTAGCACTGAGTAGGCTAGGCTTCTAGACGAACCCCGACCTCAAAACTATGTGCCATTGTAGGTATATATTCATGTTCAAACCCTACGAGAATTCACAAGTGATATCACACCTTAATCATTCCTTACTTTGGCAAGCTTGGGATGGTTCGTCTACTTGAGCTAGATAGTTGGGGCATCATGTAAGCTCTATCATGACGGTGTAAGTTATGATGAATCCTCCCATTGTCGTCATGTTTTCATTTACTAATGTTCAAGTCTATGATATTACATTTTTATAGCATATATGACCCATTTACCAATTTATGAGTTTTCACAGGATTTCAAGTATCGTATATTACATGATTCCTATTTCTAAACCTTGGCCCACATGTTGAACATATGATGAATATCTCATGATTATGATTACTTTGCTGCCATATGGCTTTTAGCATGTCGCTTTCTTCTCATGTTCTATTTGACTTATATTCATGAATTCATTATCATGTTTACTACCATGTTTTACTTTCTCTACATACTTAGTACACTAAAGTACCGACCGCATACTTTATGCTATATTGTCTCATGATAAGGTTCGATGATCTATCTCAGTCCCGTCATTAGCTTACTCCTGATTAAACCAGCTTTATCCCACCTTGCAAGTCCCATGATCTGAGGAAACTTAGTACATTGAAAACATTTTTCGGATTTGCTTTTAGATTTAGCAAGATAGTTTGGGGTTGTCCCATTAGTCGATGTTTAGAGGTTTTCAGACAGCTACGTATAGATGGTTCACTGATGTTAGTTCGTGTTACATTTATGTTGTTATGCTATGCAAACTTCCGCTATATCATGTTCAGCTTATTTTTGGCTTAGTAACGCTCTTTTTATGTTATGTAGACATGAGTTAGTATGGAGCCATTCATGGTTCAAGTTCTCGTGGTTCTACTCGGTCCCAATCTGGTGATAAACTTGGTATAAGAACCAAGGTTTAGGTGTGTCCTAAAGAAAGTTGCATTAAGTAGAGTCTTTTCTATTGGAGTGAAGTGTTACAATATGGAAGAGTTGAGGAGTTTTAGGAAATTTCCCTTGTTTTATGATCTATATCGTGCCTTAAAGTATATCTCTTTATCCCTCTAACTCGTGTCATATGCATTTGAATAAATATGCGTCCCTTCCAAGTTAATGGAAGAAGAATAGTGAACAGAAATGTCTATGGCAATAGCAATGGAGACAAGCATCAGCCAGCCTCACGCTAGCCCAGCGATCCTTTACCTGGGCGCTGGTCAGCGCCAAGTTCAGGGGCATTTTAGATGTTAGCACAGCTATGACTCGCCTGTGTCAATTAGTAGGTTGTGGCTCATATAAACTAGAATGGAAATGCAACAATAGCTAGGTGCCAGACTTATCAGGACGAATCCAACGGAGTTTCATAGGTTGAAGGTGGATGAGGGCCTACAAGAGTTTTCCATAGAGGACAAGTAGTCTTGGTCACCAAGAGGGTCGCTCATATATGGTTCCGATAGTAGAAGGAGAGAAAGGGAGTCGGTGTGGTCCCTGTTGGTTGGGAAGAGTTTGTTACGACTTTCTTGAATAGGTTCTTCCCCCGAGAGTTGAGGGAAGCAAAGGAAACCGAGTCCGTTAAAGCAGAATGATATGATAGTATAGGAGTATGCCATGAAGTTCATCCAAATTTGTCCAAGTATGGCATGTAGATTGTTGCTGATCCAACGGCTTATATGAGCATGTTCGTGGGGTAGCAGATTGATTGATCAAGGAGTACTCAATGATATATATATCTCCCGAGTGATAATATATAACCAAAATTAATAGAGCGTATCGATGAAGGATAAGGAGATAGAGGACAAGAGAGCTAGGACAGGGAGCTATGGGCATTTCCAACAGAGATCGGGTGGTGGACATCGCCCTCTGTCCCACCAGAGATCATCAGCCCCAGTTCCATCATCAACTAGTATTCCATCCATACCTCAAGGTGATTAGAGGAGCATCATGTCGTTCTAGGCAAGAGGAGCACTTTCCCGCCTACAAGAAATATGGTAAGAACCACCCAAAGGAGTGTCTGGTTGGCTCTAATGTTTCCTTCGAGTGTGGGAATCCCGGAAACATGCATTGTGATTTTCCTTAGCTAGAAGGGTGACAGTTAAGGTCGTGCCCCATCCATCACTTATGCTCGCCACCAGCAGGGAACCTCTTCTCTAGTGTGGGTGGCGTGATGTACTCCTCATCATGTTCTACGCACTCTCATCTCATAAGCAGCTTAGTAGTGCTCACCCGATTGGTCATTGGTATGTTACGGTACTCCATCTTGATGTGTGGCATTATTATATCAAGGGGCTAGCATTATCTTTCATGACTCATGTTGTTGTTAGTTTTGGTGTCGGGCCCCAAAATCCTCGGTCGTAACCCGCCCTACCCGATACTTGAGCGCTTATAGCTCGATAGGTATAGAAATTTCCTATCATGATTCTTCAAAAAGTCACCTCAACTGACTTAGTCGAGTTAGATATGACCAACTTTGATGTTATCTTTGATATGGATTAGTAACATGCCAGTTATGCCTTGGCCAATTGTAGAACTCCGTGCGTGAGGGTTTCGGTTTCTAGGTAAAACCACGTAGAGTGGGAAGCATATTGTGCATGTCGATCGTTGTTTCACTAAGGCCAGAAAGATAATCTCCAAGGGTTGTGTATATTATCTAGTTAGGTTATGATTCCAACATGCAATACCCCAACTCTTTTTAGATAATTCATGTTGTATGAGTATCCGGAGGTGTTCCTGCATGATCCACCGTGGAGTCCCTACTAAGCCGGAAGATTGACTTTGGTATTGATCTTCCCCGATACGCAGCCCATATCCATTCTCCATACAATGGCTCAGCCGAGTTAAAGGAGTTGAAAGAACTTGAAGGATCTCTTAGATAAGGGTTTCATCAAGCCTAGTGAGTCCTCATCGGTGCTCGGCTTCTTGTTTGGAAAAAGGATGGTTCTCTTAGGATGTGCATTGATTACTCCATTAGCTTGAATAAGGTCAAAATCAAGAATAAGTATGTTCTGTGATTGATGACCTATTTGACCAGCTTCGTGGTGTTAAGCTCATTTAAAGGTAGACCTCAGATCTGGCTATCATCAACTAGATAGAGAGAGTGACATTCCAAAGACAGCTTCCAAGACTTTGGCAGGTGGTCACTACAAGTTCGTAGTTATGTCTTTGGACTAACACGTTCTTGCAGCTTTTATGGACTTAATGCAAAAGCTGTTCAAGTAGCATTTGGATATGTTCTTGATTTTCTTCATAGATGATATTCTTCATATACTCTGGGAGCGAGGGGGAGCATGCTCATTTGAGGATTGTGTTGCAGACTCTCAAGGATCACTCGCTGTTTGCTAAATTCAACAAGTGTGAGTTTTGGCTAAACTAAATAGCATTCTTGGGTCATGTGATGTCGAGTAAGGGTGTACAGGTGGAATCTTAATAGATAGAGGTGGTGAAGAATTGGTCTAGACCTGTCCTATGGATATTAGGAGCTTTTGGTTTAATAGCTACAATAGGAGGTTTTTATATGGATTTTCATCCACATGTAAAGACCGTTGGCTAAATTAAATGAAAAAGGCCAGCATTTCATGGTCCGGTGCTTGTGAGAAGAGTTTTCGTGAGTTAAAGACTTGACTCACTTCATCCCCAGTATTGACCATGCCAAAGGGCACTGATGGTTTTGTTGTGTATTGTGATGCCTTTAAGGTTGGTCTTGGTTATGTTTTGATACAGCATGATAAGGTCATTGTGTATGCCTCTAGACAGCCTTAAGACTTATGAGAAGAATTATCCGATTACTAATAATCTAGAGTTGAGGTGTGGTATTTGCCTTGAAGATTTGGAGGCACTATTTGTACAAGGTCTATGTAGATGTATTCACTGGCCACAAGAGCCTTCAGTACAAGTTCAATTAGAAGGACTCCAAATTTGCGACAAAGGAGATGGCTAGAGCTTTTCAAGGATTATAACATGAGTGTCCTTTATCATCCTGACAAAGAAAATGTGGTGGTGGGATGGTCTTAGTAGGCTTTCCATGAAGAGTTATCCTATGTCGAGAATGGGAGAAAGGAGTTCGTGAAGGGATATCCAGGCTGCTCGTTTAGGAGTTCACCTTATAGATGCAACGGATAGTGGTGTCATTGTTCAAAATGGGTCAGAATCTTCTACACGGAGGCAAAGGAAGGCAAAGATGAGAATCCTATCTAGTAAAGTTAAAGGAAGCTATTCTAATCTAAAGTAGAGGTTTTCCAAAAGGGAGATGGTGTACTTCGATATCGAGGCCCATTGTATGTACTGGCAAAGGATGACTTGAGAGAGAGAATGTTGAATGATGCTTATGGTCAGTACTCTATCCATCAAGGTTCCACCAAGATGTACCGTGACTTACGAAAAGTCTGTTGGTGGAATGGCATGAAGAAGGACATAGCGGAATTTGTGGCTAAGTGTTTGAATTGCTCAGAGGGTTTCCAGCATCGTAGAGACATGGAGGTATGCTTCGAGACATTAGCATTCTTACTTGGAAGTGGTAAAATATCAATATGGACTTCATTTCAAGGTGGCCTCGCATACCGCCGATAGTATGACTTAAATGGGTGATTGTGGACAAATTGACCAAGTCGTAAGACATTTCTTACCTCGTTGTACCATGTGTTCACTGAGATTGGTGCTAGATTGTACATTGGGGAGTTGGTTCAATTGCATGGAGTTCTTTTCCATCATTTCGGATAGGGGTACTCAGCTTCACCAGTTTTGGAGATCATTTCGAAGGGACTTAGCACACAAGTGAGAAGCACCGCTTTCCAATTCGTAGACAACATGGTCAGAAAGTAGACCATTCGATTTTGAGGGCATGTTGGAGAGTGTGTGTGATTGATTTCAAGGGTAGTTGGGATGACACTTGCCTCTTATTGAGTTTGTCTACAATAACAGTTATTACTCAAACATTTAGATGGCTTCGTTTAAGACTCTTTATGGGCAGAGGTGTAGATCACCTATTGGATGGTTTGAGGTGGTGAGGCTATGTGTCACTTCTAATTCCCAGCATAGGCCTCGATGAATTTATAATTTACCAACTCATTCAGCTTTCAAGCATGATCTTTTGCTTGGTTTTCAACTCATTTAGGAATATTTTATGCCCTTTTTCTTCTCTATGCAGGCATTTGAAGGAAGCAAAGATAATGGAGGTTTTGAACTCAAAAAGAGCTTCTAAAGACATGTTTTAACCGGCTAAACATGGATCCGTACTTGCGAAATGTAGTTTCAATTTAGAATTTGATGCTATTTTCCTTTTTCCCTAATTTTACTTTTCAAATGTTAAACAACAATACGTAAGTAGTTGAGTTAGTTTATAAACTTTGTATTATCGACTCAATTCCTTTGTGGGATTCGAATTCCGACAATTGTCAGTTATTTGTTTTGCTACGACGAATGTATGCTTTTGCAAAGAAGTGTAGTTTGTACGTTACTGCCCGAACTGAGACACGAGACACAGAACCACGAATGGCTCCGCTAACTCCATGACACATCATAGCAAATTCAATAGCATAACTAAAGCAGAAATTAAGGCAACATGACTATGGAAGTTCAAATATAACAAAGGACATACTCTGAGTCAACACTTGACAAGCTGAATCACCTGCATAATTTTGAGAAGCTCAAACATCTGATAAACTGATGGGACAACACCTCAGACTAGCTTGAAGGTTTGAAAATTGAAATAACACACAAAACATAATTGTAACAACCAGTCAAATCCGGACTGAGACATGGAACCTAAAACTACGAATGACTCCAAGTCAATCCATGGAATGAACATAACATCTAAAGAGAATACATCAAGAAAAATTTGATAATTGAAACATGAATAAGCATAAGTATAAATAACATAGCAATCATACACAAAGTCAACACTCAACAAAGCTGAAAATCTATGTAATGTCTCATGTTTCATTACCGCTCGACGAGCTGATGGGACAACATCCCCAACTAGATCGTTAAAGTCTGAAACTGAATAGCACATAACTCAATACTAAATTGAAGGTCCTCAGAAGATGAGGACTCACAAATGATGGGAAACTAGACTAAGCTATGGGAGTTTCGACTAACTACGTAATTGAATCTCGATCGCTCATTTGTTTGACAAATGATACGCTGATAGAGTATGCGCCGCACTTGAAATGTACTGAGTATGCAAGGTAAGTAAAACATGTTGGGTAATTGTAACACAAAGTCATGCATATAATCATAAGATCATGAGAGCAAGGACAACATGCTGGAAATCATGAATCGAAATACCCAATATATACCTACGTTGGTGCATAGTTCTAACATCGGGGAACCTTGAAACCCCAATCCTACTCGGTTCTAGACACTACTTCCAAAAATATGCAAAGGTCTCCCATCATTTTTCAATGGGCTGAAATTATAATCACATGCATAGTCTAAAATTCAAACATGGGGAGTCTTTGACTCCAAAACATATCATAAACCTAGTGGATTCTTGACTCCAAACATAAGGATAAGCTACTCATTAGCCATGGATAAATCATGTAAGCATCCTTAACATATGTGGGCTTACCTAAATCTTAAAATCATACATAATTGAAATAGACTTCATAAGGCAAACTCATGGATTCATACATGGGTAATTTATAAACATTCAATCGCTCTAGATATCTCATCATATTTGAAAACTTGATTTTTCATAAACTTCTGCATAATTGGGCATAATTTTCTAAAACTTAAAATCATGAATTATAATAAATTCTTACATAAAATGTGTCCATGAATATTAAAACATGATTTGGATACACAAAGGAATTGACCCATAAGCAAATCATAGTGAATTTCATAAAATTAGGGTAAAATCCCATAAGTTCTTAAACTTGAATTAATACTTGAAGTCATGAAGTTCTGAGGAGAAATTTGGGCATGAGAGTGAAAGGAAACTCCCATTTGTAGCCCTACATACCCGGGTATTGAGTTTCAACTTGACTTTGAAAGCCCAAGAGAAATGGGGAAGAATTGAGAGAATTCAAGCTTGATCTTAAAAAGCAAAATTCTAAACTTTGCATGCATGGAAGTTGAATGAATTAGAATAGGTTAAACTCCCTTAATACACTTCTTTTAGAGCTTTAAATGGTAGTTTAGGGCTTAGGAGTTAGAAATTACAAAAATTCTCTTTACTGATTCGATAGAAAATAACCCACTGTCAGTCACCACGAGACCCAATGAGACGTTAGGTCACTAGATGAATCATCATGGTTCTCACTCTGCCACCGCGCTCCTTCTCAAATATCTAATCTTTAAGAAATTTCCAAACAGGACGATTCGTCACCTAAAACAACGACTCATTATTTCCACCCTTCATAACCACTGGAAATTTAAATTTTCTTCCATGCCTTTGTCCAACCAACAGTCCACTGACTAGAAGTCGTGAAGTGACTCAATGAATCGTCCCTCCACCCATTAAGTCCCTCGGAAAGGGTCCCTTAATTCCAACTCTGCACCACCCAATGAGGGACTCATGACGACTCATTCTCGACCCATTGCCACGGAGACTCAACACAAAGACCACTTAACGAGTCACCTAACGATCCGTCAAGTGACTTAACGGGTCACCCGGTAAGTTGTTCGTGACCTCGGGAGCAGATTCTCCTCGCTTTCTCTCGATTCAACCCCTGCCCAATCTTAGGGACTTCCGGAATATTACAATAACTCCCTTGGGAACATTCATCCTCAAAAGTAGATTAAGCATAATGGAAGACTGGGGAAAGAACTACAATCCCAAAACCGACCGAAGCTAAAACCCGATGGAAGTGACCGACTCGAACCGATACATGACTCGAACTAAATTCATGATACATATCATAAATCGTTAAAACATGAAAAGAACTGAGAGACATGAACTTGACATGAAGCAGGATAGAGTAGTAAGGAGGAAACTGATACTCATGCTGGAACTGATTGGAAGGGATAAGATGCAGTATTTAGCCATCATATCCCGCACGCCTTTCCCACATAGCTCCCTCAACTAGCCGATTACTCCACAAACCATTGAAGCTACTTCCTTGTTTTTCAACTTCCAAACTTGTCAATCAAGGATCTCAACCGGAAACTCCTCATAGGTAAGGCTATCCTTCAAACCTATTCTCGTCTAATGGAACAACCAAGGTTAACACCAATGCACTTCTTTAATAGAGTCACATGGAAATTGATGTACTGAAGCTAACTCTGCTAATAACTCCAACTCATATGCCACATTTCCAACTCGCCTTAGAATTCTACAAGGACCAATATATCGGGGACTAAGATTTCCTTTTTCCTGAACCTCATCACTCTTCACGAGACAATTTAAATACCCAATCATCAACCTCAAACTCAAGCCTTCCCACCTAACACTGTATATGATTTCTGAAAATTTTGAGCTATTTTCAACCTTTCCCTAATAAGTTGAACTTCTCCATGGACTTATAAACTGAATCTACTACCAATATAGCCTCACCTACCCCGAACCAACCAATAAGTGATCTACACCCACCCATAGAGATCCTCAAAGGAGCAATCTGAATGTTGAGTGGTAATTTTTAATGTAAACAAACTCGATGAGAGGAAAATGATCATCCTAACTAACCTTGAAATCAATCACACACGCTCTCAACATATTCAAGAGTCTGATTCTCGCTTCGCCCGACCATCTGTCTCAAGGGTGAAAAGTTGTGCTAAGCTGACCCGAGTACCAATTCCCTTATGAAACAATCTCCAAACTATGAGATACACCGAGTACTTCTCTATCTGATATGATGGACAAGGGAACTCTGTAAAACTAAACTAACTCCTAATGTACGATCTCGCATAATCCTTAGCTGAATTGGTAGTTCTGATCTATAGAAAATGTGTTGCTTTGGTCAACCTATCTACAACCACCCAAATAGAGTCATACTGTCAGCAAGTACGAAGAAAACCTTAATAAAGTCCATAGCTGATATCCTCACACTTTCAAGTAGGGATATTATTGTTTTGTAGCATACCTCCAGGTCTGATAATAACTTTCACTTGTTAACAATTTGAACACTTAGCCACAAACTCCGTTGTGTCCTTCATGCCATTCCAATAATAGACTCATGTAGATCACGGTACATCTTGTGAAACTCCGTGATATATTAACTAGAGCCATGTGCCTCACCCAACATCCTCTCTCAAGTCACCAACACCCGAAACACATAAATGACCCTGATAACGAAGGGCACCATCTCCCCTTGGGAGAAGACTCCACCTGCTGATTTTGGATAGCTTCCTCTAACTTTACTAAGATAGGATCCTCATCTTACGTATACTTGACCTTAGTCACCAAAGAAGATTCTGAATCATTCCGCATAATGACTCCACCATCCGGCCGAAGTCAACAAGGTGAACCCCAAACGACCAAGCTTGGTGGACATCCTTTGCTAACTCCATCCTCCCATCCTCCATATGAGAAACACTCTCCATGGAACGCCTGTTAAGGGAATCCGCTACCACATGGCCTCGCCCGGATGGTAAAGGACACTCATGCCATAGTCCCTTGAGAAGCTCTAACCACCTTCTTGTCATAAATTCAGGTCCTTTTGTGAACACATTGTGAAGGCTCTTGTGGTTTGTGAACACATCTGCACCTAC
Organism: Datura stramonium; assembly: GCA_018107945.1. Taxonomy (NCBI): domain Eukaryota; kingdom Viridiplantae; phylum Streptophyta; class Magnoliopsida; order Solanales; family Solanaceae; genus Datura; species Datura stramonium. The sequence goes on along the minus strand of JACEIK010001667.1, from coordinate 218,857 downwards.
AAGTAGTGTTTCCACCAATGCAAACACCACCGCTGCCAACTCTAGGTCATGCGTCGGGTTGTTCTTCTCGTGAGTCTTAAGCTGCCTAGAGGCATATGCAATGACCTTACCATGCTGCATCAATACACAACCAAGACCAACCCTCGAAGCATCATAATACACAATGAATCCATATGTGCCCTCGGGTAGAGTAAATACTAGGGATGAAGTAAGTCGAGTCTTTAGCTATTGAAAAACTCTTCACGGTGTATCCGACCATTGAAATTTAATATCTTTTCTACGTCAACTTAGTCAATGGTACCGCAATGGATGAAAATCCTTCAAAGAAACTCCCTATAATAGCCAGTTAATCCCAAAAAGCCTTCGATATTCGAAGGTAACCGGCCCAGGCCAATTCTTCACCGCCTCTACCTTTGAGAGTCCGCCGCACACCCTGACACCACACTAAAAATGCTAATGAGCCCAGCCAAAACTCACACTTACCGAATTTAGCAAATAGTTGGCAATCCTTGAGAGTTCAGCACAATCCTCAATTGAGCGGCATGCTCCTCCTTGCTCCGAGAGTATATAAGAATATCATCTATGAAGACAATCATAAACATATCCAAATACGGATTGAACACAATCGCTCATCCGATCATAAAAGCTGCAGAGCATTCATTAGTCCAAAATACATAACCATGAACTCATAGTGACCATGCCGAATCCTGAAAGCTATCCGGGGATGTCATTTCTAACTGTGAGCTGATGATATCCGAATCTAAGGTCTATTTTTGAGAAGCACTAGCACCCCGAAGATGGTCAAACAATTCATCAATTCTCGGTAGGGGATATTTATTCTTGATTGTTACCTTGTTCAACTCATTGAGCACACGCACATTCTAAGAGACCCATCCTTCTTCGAACAAAGAGGACAGGTGCAATTCCCACGGGGATTTACTAAGCCTGATGAAACCCTTATCTTGAAGATCTTTCAACTACTCTTTCAACTGCTTTAGCTCGACTGGAGCCATTTTATAAGGAGGAATATACATAGGTTGCGTATCGTGAGAATTTTGATACCAAAGTCAATCTTCCGCTCGAGAGGGACTCCTTGTAGATCATCTCAAAACACCTTTCGGATACTATGCACACTATAGATCTGACTAAGAGTCGGGGTCTTGGACGTCGCATCCTTAACCTGTATTAGATGGTATATACATCCTTTAGAAATCATCTTCTCGCCTTGAGATAGGAAACAAAGCGACCTACAGAATGTATCAACTACTCTTCCACTCTAGGACTAGCTCACTAGAAAATCGAAACTCTACCGTTCAGGTTCTAGAATTTACTGAGGCATAACATATGAAACCAATCCATACTGAAGATAACATCAAAATCGATCATGTCTAACTCTACTAGATCGGCTAAGGTGACTTTTTAAAGGGATCAGAATAGTGGTAATTTTTTGTACAATCTGCCGAGCTAAACCGGAAGTCACCGACTGGAGTTGAGATTGGAGTAGGCTTTGATAGGATTTAGGACTGACTCTGGAAATTAGAACATAAGGGAGTCACAAAGGAAAAGGTAGCCCTAGACTAACAATGCATAAACATCAAGATGGAATACACGTTACATACCAAAGGACTGCATTTGGAGAGACCCTTCGCTCCTCAAGAGATGAGGGCATAAAATCTATTTTTTTGACGCTAACCACCACTTGCACGTGGATGTACCTTTATGTTGAGCGTTGGTGGATTTGTTGGGTCATGGCCTCTACTAGGCCCTATCTGGCTGAAGTGTAGTCTTTGAGCATGTGTCTGAGCTTCCCACTCTCAAAAACATGCACTAACCTTTCTAGGCACTCTCCGAGGGGCCTACTGCCATACTTGTCGCAAACCAAAATGCTTGGCTCTCCTGAACTGCTCCCCTGACCTCTGTAGCCCGGGATGTCCTACCCTTCTCTAATCATGCCTCGGTCTAGATGGAACATTGACTGATGATGGTTCTGGAGTTGATTAATTTGGATCGGGCTGACTGTCCTTCATCGATTCTCCGCCGGAACTGTCCGTAACTTCCTGTCCTAGCCATCTTGGCCTCTCTCTTCTTCTCCTTCATCTGATCTGCCTCTATCTGTTGGGCGTATATAAAAAATTGTAAGAAGTCAATATTGCTGCTCAGCATAGCGGTCCTACACCTTGACCAATGAGTTTGATACTCCATTCACAAACCTACTCACATCCCTTCTTATCTATAACCATCCCCACACATATTTGGATAGTACGGATAAACTCCATGGCATACTCTTGAACAATCATGTGGTTCGCTTCAACTTGACAAATTCTTCCGCCTTTTCTCCTCAACTCTCTAGGGAAGAACTCTATCCAAGAAGGTAGTCACGAACTTATCCTAACTCACAGAACCGCTCCCACTTCCCTACCATCCTTCCACTAGAGGTACCATATATAAGCACCCCCCTTCAGCCAGGGAGGCTAAACTGCACTCTCCTCTCCATTCACCCCTATGATCTGGGTGATCTTCCGCACCTCCTCGATAAACCTACGCGGGTCCTCATCCACTTTTAACTATAGAAACTCAGTGATCCCAAGAAAGTCTCAAACTCTAGGTGCCACGTTCCTATTCTAAGGACATGAGAGCTACCTCTGCTAATTGACCTAATCGGCCATAGCTTGTGCCAACATCTGAAATGTCTCTCTAAACTCAAAGCATGAATGACCTGCTCGGGCATAGGATCTAAGCAGGGCCGTGGGGCTTACCGATGCCCGTTCCATTGCCATTGTTATGTCCATTTCCATTGTCATTCCTTCTTCCATTTCCTCAACATGGAGGCTATCTCTGCAATCACGTATAGCATGATTTAGAAGGATAGAGAGATACTTCAATGCATAACATAGATCATGAAAGAAGGGAAATTTCCAAACATCTTGTGTCTTCCCATAAGTGTGGCACACTTCACGCCCAAGGAAAAAGACTTTACTCAATGTGTCTTTCAGACATCCTAGGAGACTCTAAACCTTTGCTCTGATACCAAGTTTGAGTCACGACCCGAGCTGGGAACCCAGATGACACGGGGATCTAGAAACCATGAATGGCTCCATGTCGACGAATGGCATGAGAATAACAACTAAAGAACATACATCAAGTTGAATTCTTATAACTGGAAATATGAATAAGCGAAAGTTTGAATAACATAGCAATCATAAACCGAGTAAACACTTGACAAAGCTGATAATTTATGTAATGTCCGATAAGCCTCTACTACTGTCCGATGAGCTGGGTGGGACAACATCCCCAACTAGCTTGCTAAAGTTTGAAGCTGAATATATCATAACTCAATAGTAAATGAAAGGTTCTTGGAAAATGAGGACTCACCAATGATGGGAAAATAGACTAAGCTGTGGGAAGCTGGACTAACAGCAGAACTGAATATGATCGTTCAAACTCAGATTATGAAATGATACGCATAGAGTATGCAATCGCACTTGAAATGTACTAAGTATGGGCATAAGTAAAACATGTTGGGTAACCGTAATAAAAATCATGCATATAATCATAAGTCATAAGATCGTGAGAGTAAGGATTGCATGTCAAATTTGAATCTAAACATGTATATTCATAAGCTTAATATCATATCTGAATAGAGTGACCCAAAGCTAAAATAGAAATCATATGACTAGTCATGGCTGAAATCATAAGTAAAAGTCAGAATCCACTATTAGGTCAAATCAGCTGTAAAACATAATATCATAAGTAATGAACATGAATCAACTAATCATGAGAAACATCGAGACTCATCATAACCAACACCATCACGATAAAGCTTATGTGATTCCCCACCATCACACTCAAGTAGTAGAGCTGTCCAAACCTTGTCAGGCTAAAGACGCTATCATGATATTGATATCAAGTTGAAGTCCCTTGGGGCAAGGGAAACTCTTAAGAGGTCCACTATAAATATACCTATGTTACATGTAGTTCATGATCAAGGAACCTTGGAACCCAAGTTTAGTCAATGCGATACCACCCTAAAACCATGCATAGTTCTCCCATTATTTTTTAATGAAATTGAAATTATAATCACATGCATAGTCTCACCCAAACATGGGGAGTCTTGACTCCAAAACATATGATAATATGATTTTATTTGCCTTGGCTAAATCATCATAAAAAATTTCAATTAAATTTGAGGTTAATTTGAAGTTCATAAAATCATGCATACTTGAAATAGACTTCATAAGTCAAAATCATGCATGGTTAATTTACAAACATCTAGGTATCTCATCATGCTTCAAATCATGAATCGTAAACTTGGAATTTTAATAAGCTTGCATAATTGGGCATAGCTTTTCTAAATGAAAAATCATGAATTTATAATCAATTTGTACATAAAATCTGTCCAGAATCTTAAAACATGATTTGGAATATGAAGGAAATTGGCCAGTAAACAAATCATAGAGAATTTCTCATACCGGTTAAAACCCCATAAGATTATAAACTTGGAATTAAGACTTAAATCAAGAGCTTGAGGAGAAATTTGGGCAGAGTGAAACGAAACTCCCATTCATATTCTTCATACCTGGGTAAGTTGAATTTTAACTTGACTTTGAAAGCCCAAGAGAATTGGGGAAGAATTGAGGAATCTCAAGCTTGATCTTCAAAAAGGAACTTCTAAACTTTCCATGCATGGGAGTTGAATGAATTAGAATAGGTTAACCCCCTAATACACTTCTTTCTTAAAATGACGTAGTTTATGGATTAGGAGCTTCGGATTTATGAAAATACCCTTACTGATTCGACAAAAAATAACCCAATGTCAGTCACCACGAGCTGACCCAAACGCCAATAGGGTCACCTGGACGACTCTTGATTCTTACTCGTTGCCACTGCCAGCCTCCTTCTCAGAATCTCTAATCATAAAGCAACGGTCAGACAGGACGAGTCATCACCTGAAATGGTGACTCGTTATGTCCTCTCGTTATCAGCACTAGAAATTCCAATTTTCTTCCAACCTTGTCCAACTAACAAACCTGATGAGTCGTGAAGCACTACGACTCGTCCTCCACCCATTAATTCTCCCGAAAGAATCCCTTAATTCCAACTTTGGACCACCCAATGAGGGACTCAACGACTCATTGGGAGTTATGAGGGGGTTGTTCTTGACCCGTTGCCACTGCAACTTCCTAGCACAGCACCACTTAACGGGTCACTTAACTAACTTTAAGGACTTAATGGCCACCCGATGAGCTCATTTGTGACCTGGTGCATATTCTCCCATTTTCTACTTTAACTTGTCTGGATCTTAAGGACTTTCGGGGTATTATAATAACGAAAATCTTTCCTTAGAGAAATGAGGACTCACACAAAGCTGGGGTTAATCGACTGAGATGGGAGTAAATCATCGGCGAGACCGACTTGACATACCCGAATCATATCATGAGATGATATAACATAGACTATGCGGCCGGATATTCTGAAAAGTAATGAGCAGGTAGTGGCAGCATGCCTAACAAAACGTCATTGAAATCATGCATATAAATCAAAAGATCATGAGTAAGTGACTGCATGCAAAAATTTGTATCTCGAGATATACATAATCATAAGCTGTTATCATAACCGAACATAGTTACCTATAATTTAAAAATAAAATCATAGCTGATACACCCCGCAAAAATAATAATGCTGCAAGCATACGCGTGATTTGTGACAAGTGATAGAATCTTGACGCATGCGTGAAAACTCGGAAGCAGTCGATCGAGGCCGCCGCGAGGGCCAAGACAACACCCAGCCGCCACGCAGGTTATATGGCGCCAGGCAGGCCAGCGCATTAAGGGCCGCAACGCACAGAGGGTTGGCGCGCTGGGCGGGCCGCAGGCTCCACTCATGTCATTTCCCAAGGATATATAAGCCCTCATTCAATTTAAATCATTAACAAAGTGAAACCACGACTGGGAATAGGGAAGAGCACGCAAGTTCTCATTAATTTTTCATCCAATTACTACCAAACGCCGCCCGCCGAAAATTAACTTCAGAAATGAGTTCGGGGCCTACGGAACATTAGTACAGTTATTTCTCAAAATTTTCTCGGCATACCGAACTCCACCAAGTAAAAGTTGTCAGAATTACTCCGGATTGAATCAAACGGCCATAGGCATTAGGTAAGCGTTTCTTCCTTCGAATCCTCGGGAAATTATAGGTTTTTGCCGAGTATTTGAAGCTGAATTATAGTTAATATTATTATCGAAAGTTAATGATTACTTGTCGGATTTAGTATTGAAATTATCCTATTCTCTCAGCATAAAGGTTCACCTGGAAAGAACTAGCGAATGCAAGTTGAAACTCACCAGTTAATCAAAAATAAGCATCCAGTATGTTAAGGCGTAATTCCTTCAAGTAGTTATTCTTATCATATTGTAATACAACCTAGATTCTTGTAAGAAAGCCAATAGCATGTTTATTGTGGTTAGTTGTTGTTAGTTGGAGATTAGCGTTTTCTATTAGATTGGGACTTACTCCTACCCTATGAGCCTTCCGTTGTCCAACCCTAGGGTTACTAGCTATGTGTCGTTGCCGGGCTAGATCGCTCCAAGGATCTAGATGTTGTCCTAAGGGAATACACAGAGGCCCAAGGGCCATATTGCATTCCATTCCAAGGATGGACTATTATTTTGTTATCGTATCGGCATCAATGGACCGCCGAGCTCCGGAGCCCAAGGTGCAAGTACAGAGTCCACCGAACTCAAACACGCCTACAGAAGTCAGAGTTGGCTTCAGTTGCATACCCAGGAGACAGGCAGGTTGTCTATAGTTACCTATTGGCTTATTTTGACCTTGTTATGGGGTATATAGATTAGAGTGTGCTCGTCGGGGCTTATGGGGCCCCAAGCGGTTATTCGTGGCTTGGTTGTAATTCCTTCCAGATTATGGGGATAGGTAAGGGGTTCTTGTTTGCATTACTTATTGTTAGTTATACAGCGTTTTAAAGATATTCAAACATTGTATCTCTATCCCTCCTATTGAATTGCTTTGGTTTCATTACCAGTATCATTCAGTCATTTACATTTACTACCTTACATATTCGGTATATATCGTATTTACTTCATCTTTGGGGAGCCGCATTACTACCTATAGTATGGTTAGACGCAGTTCAGGACCTCCCCAGTCAGCATTCTAACTATCCCTTTTTGCCCCAAAGTTGTTAGTTAGAAGGTTCTTTTGTTGTACAGCTTATGGGTAGGTCGGGGCCCTTTCCTAACCATTATTCCACTCCTAGGAGGCTTGCAAAGGCAACATTTCCAAAGGTTAATTTTTATTGTTGGCCATGTGGGGCCTATGTATGTTTTATTTTTGTGTGATGGCCATATGGGGCTTCAGTTAGCAGCCTTGTCGGCTGTAGTATAGTTATGGTTGCCTGTTTTCATTATCATATAATTAGACGGCATGGTAGTCTCGTCTACCTACATAGGTTCCCTTTATCGCATGTTGTTGGTTACCTGTTTTCTTTTAAAGGTACAGGCTTTGTCGGCTGGAAGTTATGTTTACAGCTGAGATATAGCTTGTTGTTTTCTAATTTGATGAGTAGGCATGCACCAGAAGTGCATAAGATGCCTAGTCAGGTCAGTTTAGATCCCATTATGGCACTAGGTGCCGGCCATGCCTCCTAAGGCAGTGACAAACTTGGTATCAGAGCAGGTTGTATCCTCTAGGAGTCTACAAGTCGTGTTCAGTAGAATCTGTCTATGGGTGTTGCACCACATTCCATAGGCAAGAGGCTACAGGGCATAATAGTGTGGTTACCCTTCCTTCCTCTTCGCCGTTTTGTAGATCTATGTTGAATAGGGTTGGGTCCTAACCTTACTTTATTCTACTTATCTACAGAGAAATGTCAGACATGCGACAGACTACGACCGGCCGGAAGCTGTTGAGGCAGGAGAGAGGGCCGATCTAAGGGCACTAGGGAGACTTCATTCCTATCTCCCCGCAGTCTCTACCATGCCAAGAGTCTTAGGAAGTGGACATGTCTGCACCACTCTCCAAAGAAGCCTATACCTATAACATCCGATCAGGATGTTAGGAGCGCCATCTATATGCTACGCAGATGATGGCTGCTCAACGCCAACCTATGGTACAAATGGTTGCTAAATCTTTAGGAGGACTGGGAGTTCGAGTAACCGAGATTTGCCCCGAGTCCCCTGAAGTTTGCCAGGACAGACGAAAAGGGACCTCGTGACTTCCTAGACTCAAGCATAGCTGTATATTCCATGGTGATGCATGCTACGCCCGCATAGGGGTTGAGTTAGCTGTATTTTGACTACGGGATATAGCAGTGTTATGGTACGAGAGCTGAGAGAGCTCCCAAGGCAGAGACGCTCCCCCTATGACTTGGTCTAGTTTCTTAGAGGCCTTCCTAGATTACTACTTTCCATGGGAAATTGACAGGCCCGGGCAGATCAATTTGCACCTAGAGTAGGGCTCGATGAGTGTCTGAGAATATGCTATGAGATTTGATTCCTTGGCCAGATATGCACCAAATTTTGTAGACACTCATGCCTCCGTAGTACATCTGTTTATTATGGGCCGCTTCCAGAATACATGGAAACTTGTGTTACAGCTTACTCTACAGGAAGACATGGACATTACCCGCATTCAAGTTCGCCAGAATATTAAGGGGATCAGCAACGACAAAGGGGAGATAGAAAGAACAAATTAAGAGCAAATGTCACAGGGACAGCCAGTGACATGCAGGCAAAATTGCAGGGTGGACCTAGGCCACGAATATCAGGTAGGCCATCCCAGACCCCAGCCTCAGCAGCAGGGTGGTAGATTAGACTAATGAGGAAGTCAAGACCCAGTGAGTGCTCACGCATCGTATCTCAGCGTGCCAGAGAGGTCAGATCAGAGTAGGCCCACTGTGGCCAATGCTGTGCTATATGCAGTCAACGTCATTTTGGGGCGTGCAGGTATGGTTCTACCACTTGTTACACCTGTGGACAAGAAGGTCACATGATGAGGACTCCGTCCAGCTAGAGGTCGTAAGGGACGAGATCAATAGGATAGACCAATAAGGTCATATGCCCCAGCACCTTCAAAGGGCACAGACTCAGCTCCAGCCGGCAGAGGCCGAGGCAGGGTAGGGGCATCCAACTAAGCAGGTCCGACGCACTTATGCTTACCGTGGCGACAAGAGTCAGAGTCGTTGCCAAATGTAGTGACAGGTATGATGGACATTTTCTCTCACTCAATTTATCTTTTGACCCAGGTTCCACCTTGTCCTATATTACCCCATTAGTGGCCTAGAAGTTTGGTATAATGCCAGAATTGCTCCAGTGACCCTTTCAGTGTCTACGCTTATCGGTGACTCCATTTTTGCTAAAAAGATCTACCAGGGTTGTACAAAAGAGGTTGCTCGGTTCCCGTACTTTAGCATATTTCAAAGGGAGCTAGAAATGATCGATTTTAATGCAATTATGGGTATGGATTGGCTAACGCCATGTTATGCTAATGTAGAATGTTGGAGCAAGACAGTCCGATTCCACTTTCGAGGGAGGTAGAGGCGAGAGTTGAAGGGCGTAAGGCATCTACGCCTGTAGGTTCATATCCTATCTTCGCGAAAAAGTTATAGAAAAGGGTTTTATATATCATATTTTCAGGGTTCAGGATGTACAAGCAGAATCCCCGACTCTTCAATCCATTCCAGTGGTTAATAAGTTTCCAGATGAACTTTCTGGTATTGCCGCATAATGGGACATCAATTTCTCTATCGACTTGCTACTAGGTACTTCAAATTTATATACATCCTCCGTACCGAATGGCTCCAGCTGAATTGAGAGAATTGGAAGGAATAGTTGAAAGATCGTTAGATAAGGGATTTATCGTGTGACAAGTACATCACCGTGGGGTGCGCTAGTTTTATTTTGTAAGAAAGAAAGATGGCTCCCTCCGCATATGCATAGACAATCGGCAATTGAACAAGGTTACTATTAATAATAAATACCCTCTTCCCAAGATAGATGATTTGTTTGACCTATTGCAAAGGGCGAAATATTTTTCCAAAATTGACTTAAGGTCAGGATATCACCCATGTTGTACTAGAAAAATATCCCAAAGACAGCCTTAGGACCAGTATGGTCATTTTGAATATTCTTAGTCATGTCTCGGATTGGCCAAATGCCCCAGCAGTATTCATGGATCTGATGAATAACATCTTCAGGTCATATTTAGATCTGTTGTAGATAGTATTCATTGATTACATCCTCGGTGTCATTCTCATTCAAAGCGTAACATAAAGATCACTTGCAAACCGTACTTCAAATTCTTAGAGACGTTACTATAGGCAAAAAAATTAATGTGAGTTCTAGCTGAATTCCGTGGCTTTCCGCTATATTGTACCAGAGGGCTGGTATTCGTGCTGATACACAAAAAAATTGAGGTGGTAAAGCATGGCCTAGACCTACAACTCCAACGGAAGCTCTGCACTTCTCGGGATTAGTTGAGTATTACGGAAGGTTTGTGGAAGGATTTTCTACTCCTGTCAGTGCCCTGACCAAATTGGATCAGAAAGCAGCCAAATTTCATTGGACCAAGGCCTGTGAGCAGATTTTTCCAGAATTGAAAATGATTGGACGTTGCCACTAAAGGTTAGCTTTGCCGAAGGTTCAGAGGGTTATGATGTATATTGTGACGCTTTAGGCGTTGGGTTAGGATGCATCCTGATGCAGCACAGTAAGGTGATTGCTTTTGCTTCGAGGCAACTCAAGAAGTATGAAAAGAACTATCCCACCCATGACCGAGTTAGCTGCGTGGGTTCACCCTTGAAAATATGGAGGCATATTTATATGGTGTATGTTGGATATTTTCAATGATCACAAGAGCCTCCAAAGATATCTTCACACAGAAAGAGTTGAACTTACAACACGTTATGGTTAGAATTGTTGAAAGACTACGACGTAAACATTTTATATCACCCAGGAAGGCCAATATTATAAAGTATGCACTTAGCCGCAGATCTATGAATTCGGCACATTTGAGGCCGTAACAATAAGAAATGGCTTGAGAACTTCATTGGTTAGCCAGTTTAGCCGTCGGATAGTAGACTTAGAGGACAATGGAGCTGTGATTCACCGCAGATATCCTTGGCTGTGGAAGTAAAAGAGAGGCGTATGAGGACCCTAACCTGGTATAGCTCGTAGATAAGGTTTAATAAGGCGAGTTAACGGCATTTGAATTGATAGAAGATGGGGTCTTGAGATTTAGGGGTCACCTCTGCATTCCAGATGTGGCAGTACTTCGCCAGCGTATCATTGCAGGTACATTATTCTCGCATTTCTTCATCCAGGTTCAACGAAGATGTATCATGGCATGTCGAGATATAATGGTGGCCTCGAATGAAAAAGTGTGTAGCGGAATTTAGCAAAATGTCCTAACCGGCGCAGTAAAGGCCGAACATTAGAAACCCGGCGGATTAACGCAGGAGATAGTGGTGCCTATGTGAATGGGAAGCAATCAATATGGACTTTGTGAAAGGATTACCCCGCACTGTGCAGATTCGATTCTATTTGGGTCATTATCGACAAATTAACAGTTCGCTCATTTCTTCAAATAGCACTACCTTCTATCGAAGACTATGTTGAGTTGTATATTAAAGAGATAGTACGACTACATGGTGTCTCCGCATCTATTATTTCTGACAGAAGAGCCCACTTATAGATAGATTCTCGCAACATCTTCGTAAAGGCTTAGGGACACAAAGTTAACTGAAAGGGCGCATTCCATCTCGCATGGACGGTTAGGCGTATGCATACCCGGCATAATTAAAAGATATGTTATGGGTGTGTGTGTGTCACGACTCGATCGTACACCCGGATCGGGCAGACACGTGGACAAGGGACTCCCGAGAGACCCTGCTGACCCATGGCACATGCATACAACTAATCTTATCCAAATAAGGGAATGATAATCATAAACATAGCAAAAACGTAATTATAGCATGATCAAGAAATACTGGGCGTATACATGGCGGAGCACTACATACTGTCTGAAAACCTCTAATACATAAATAGGTTGATCGGACAACATCCTCAACTAATCGACCAAAACCGAACATAAACAACATGAAAGTCAATCAACGTCCCTCGGAACATGAGGACTCACCACAAGCTGAAACGTAGGTTGAGATGGACAAAGGATGAGGATGAGCCTAAGATCGGACCTCGTTATCATGAAATGATAAATATAGTATGCGGTCAGGCATTTAGAATGTACCGAGTATGCAAGAAGTAAACAGACATTTAAAAGTAAAATAAAACTCATAAGTAACATAAGAGAAGGGCATCATGCTTGTATCATAAACTTCATAAGAGAACATAAGGCTTAAGGCTTTCAAATCATTCATAAAAAGTTCATAATTATAATCGTAAATAAATTTATCAAAACATAACTTGAGCCAATAACAAAACATAAAAATGCATAAGACATGGTGAACAATGGGAGAACTCGTCATACCGACACCATCATGGTATAGCCTTCATGATGCCCCATAATCTCGCTCAAGTGGACGAGCCACCCCGGCTTGCAAGGCGAGGGTCGTGCATAAGGCGTGACATCACATTCGAGGGGATCATTATCAATACATCATGGTCATTTAGGAAAAGTGGGTTATGAGATATCGGCATATCTTTGAATGCCGGGCTGCTCAAGCAAGGACACGGCTCCCAAAAGAAGCATATAGGCTCATACATAAATCAATAACATCATGCATTAAAATCCATTGGCTAAGATATAACATTTATCATCATTGATCCCCTTTAAAACATGCTTATCCAAGAACTAAGGCCCTTTCATCGGCCAACATCATAAATTGATAAACCATGTAATTCATTTCATAAATCGTAAATCATTCTTCAACATAAAGGTATTGCCCATTACTTCATCATATTCAATACCTTAAAATATGCTCATAAATATGGGTAATCAAATTCATGCTTTTTCCATCATCAATAAACTCAAATTATAGAGTACTCGTCAAAAATCATAACTTCCATGAACTTCCATCAAATGGGCACGGTTTAAAAGCTTGAAGCATGAATTAAAGAAAACAATGATAAAACCTGTCCATAATTCATAATTCAATAATTAAAGTTCAATTAAATCATACCCATAACGATAAATGACATTTTCATGCATTTGAGTAAAATCCTTACATTTGAATAGGAGGATTCATGATTTAAATCGAAATTGGGAATTGAAGAGGAAGAATTTCACCCATTTTAAAAACCCTACATAGCTGGGAATGGATGGACTTAAAGTTCCCTGAACACCCACAAAGAAATTGATGAAAATTTGGGAAGAAGGACTTGAATCTCTCAAAACCTCTCATAAGCTTTTACGAGAATGGGCATGCGTAAAGGACTTAACCCATATTATCTTACTCATAAGCATATCCAAAACTACGTAGTTTAGGCCTTAGGGGAACTTAGGAAATTATGAAAACACCATTATTAAAATGCAGGAAATTTCTAGTCGCCGGTCCCCACGATGGACCTAACGAGTCGTTGCCACAGAGGACGACTCGTGGCCATGGCCCGTTGAGTCCACTTCCAAAACATCCAAGGGGGACCCCACGGGTGACTTCACGAGTCGTGAGGTCAGACCACTCACTTGTGGTCACCTTTGTGGCCTACACCGCCCATCCCAACTTGCCAAGATTCACGGTGACCTTACGAGTCGTGAGAGCTCTGACCATGACTCGTATCAGCCCGTGGCCCCTGACTCAGGCCCTTTCCAAACCATGCTGACCACAAGTTACTTCACGACTCATGGTCACTCCTCGCTAAAATCCAAATCCTCACTGTCGCTCAGACTTGGTGCTACCTCAATTTTTTTAATTTTTTTACATTTTTATTTTTTATTAAAATACATATAACAATATCTCCCCCTTGGGAAAATTCATCCTCGAATGTTAGAAACATGCAGAAAACTCAGAAAAAAAGCTATCACCATATACAATTACTAGTCATTTAAGTTGAAAACGGACGGAATGACTACCTCCGAAAAGAACTACATAGTTGAACCGAATTCTGTGACATCACATACATAGCCACATCATAAAACAAACTTGTACACTTGAACTGAACACAGGTGCTGATTAAAGGTTTAGGGAAAAACTGGATACCTCAAATTAAACCAGCTGTAGGGAACAAATTAGGCCTATATCATATCTCGCTGCTTTCCTCGTAGTTCCTCATCATGTTGATTTCTCCATAATACTTTTCACCGAAGCTACTTTGTTCCTCAGCCTCCGGAACTCCGACGATCTAAGATATCAATAGGAATTTCTTCATAACTGAGGCTGTCCTTCACTCCAATGCTGTCTACCAAACTACCAAGGCTGGATCACCCAAACACTTCTTCAAAAGTGACACATGAAAGACTGATGTAATGAAGATAGCTCCGATGGCAAGTCCAACTCATATGCCACCTTGATTTCAACTTTCTACAACTCCAGTAGGGGCCAACACATGGGACTCTGAGTTCCCTTTCTTCCAAACCACATGACTCCCTTCATGGGAGATACCCTTTATAAATACCCGCCGCCCACATCAAACTCCAAATCTCTTCTTCTCGCACGCATACGATTTCGATGACTTCCGAAGCGATTTTCGATCGGTCCCTTATCAACTGAACCTTCACTCATCGCCTCATGAACCGAATTTGTCCTATCATAGCTGCCTCACCAACCTCAAACCATCCGATGGGAGATCTACACCTCCGCCCATAAAGAGCTCTCAAACGGTGCCATCTCGGATACTTGCTAGAGTGATAACCGTTATTATAGGCAAACTCAATCAAGGGAAAATGGTCATCCCAACTACCTTTGAAATCCATAACATATGCCCTCAACATATCCTCGAGGGTATGAATGGTCTTTATTCTGCCTGGCCATCTATTTCAGGATGGAAGGTCGTGTTGAGCTTAACTTACGTCCCAAGTCCTTTTTGAAAAAAACGCTTAATTGTGAGGTAACCGAGTACCTTGTTGGAATAATAGACAAGGGACACTTCCATGAAGTCGAACCAACTCCCAAATATACAACTTAGCATAATCATCCGCTGAATCCGTGGTCTTGACCGGTAGGAAGTGTGCAGCCTTGGTTAACCTGTAGACCACCACCCAAATGGAGTCGTATTGCCGGCGAGTACGAGGTAGACCTGTAACGAATCCATATTAATCTCTTCCCACTTCCAACTGGGGATACTAATATACTGAAGTACGCCTCTTGGCCTTTGATATTCGACTTTCACTTGGTGTTAGTTTGGACATTTTGCTATGAACTCTGCAATATATTTCTTCATACCATCCCACAATTAGATTTCTCGCAAATCCCAATACATTTTCTTGGATCCTAGATGAATACAATATCTGGTACCATGTGCCTCATGCAATATCTGAACTCTCAAATTAGACATTGGGAACACATAGTCGACCCTGGTATCATAGCACACCATCTCCCCCTTGGGAGAAGACCTCCACCTTCTGACTCTTCAACGCCTCCTTCAGCTTTCTCAATATTGGATCCTCATCTTTCCTGGATTTAACATCAACTACCAAGGACGATTCTGACCCGTTATGCACAAAAACGTCGCCATCGGTCGAGTCAATCAATCTAACTCCCAGTCTTACAAGTCGGTGGACATCCTTCACCAACTTATTCCTTCCCTCATCCACATGGGACACACTTTCCATGGAGAGCCTACTAAGTGCATCCGCAACCACATTAGCCTTTCTCGGGTGGTAGAGGACACTAATGTCATAGTCCTTAAGTAATTCCAACCACCTCCTTTGCCGAAGATTTAGATCCTTTTGTGTGAACACATATTTCAAGCTCTTGTGATCCGTAAATACATCCACGTGGACCCCATACAAGTAATGCCGCCATATCTTCAATGCAAACACCACTGTGGCCAACTCAAGATCATGGGTCGGATAATTCTTTTCATGGACCTTCAGCTGTCTCGAGGCATATGCTATTACCTTCCCACGCTGCATCAACACACACCCCAGCCCAACTCTCGAAGCATCACAATACACTACAAAGCCATTAGTACCTTTGGGTAAGGTAAACACTGGTGCTGAAGTGAGTCAGGTCTTCAACTCCTGGAAGCTTCTCTCACAATCCTCTGACCATTGGAACTTTATCTTTTTCTAAGTCAACTTGGTCAAAGGTGCCGCAATAGATGAGAAACCCTCTATGAATCTCCGGTAGTAGCCTGCTAGGCCCAAGAAACTCCGAATTTCTGAAGGATTCACCAGTCTAGGTAAATTCTTCACCGCTTCGATTTTCTGAGAATCTACTCTTATGTCTTCACTTGATACCACATGTCCCAAAAATGCTACCGAGTTTAGCCAAAATTCACACTTGCTAAACTTTGCATATAGCTAGCAATCCCTGAGGGTTTGCAGCACTATTCTCAAATGAGTGGAATGCTCTCCTTGCTCTGGGAGTATATAAGATTGTTGTCAATGAACACGATCATGAACATATCCAAATATTGCTTGAACACCCTGTTCATCAGGTCCATAAAAGTTGCAGGAGCATTGGTTAGTCCAAAAGACATAA
>JACEIK010001667.1:187238-198753 GCA_018107945.1 Datura stramonium | reverse complement strand
GTGGTCAGGCCTGTGGCCTCCTCACTCAGGCCTTGCCAAACCATGCTGACCATGAGTCACCTCACGACTCGTGGTCACTCCTCAAAACCAACCACACGGGTCATTCTGTGACCTAGTGCGAATTTTCAGTTTTTCTCCATTTTTACTTCCGGGTCTGATCCTTGGGTTCCCGGGGTATAACGGTGTGCTGGATTTCGAAGGGAGTTGGGATGGGCATCTACCCCTTATCGAATTTTCATATAATAACAGTTATCATTCCGCAATTCATATTGCGCCTTAAGAGGCCTTGTATGGGCGGAAAGGCAGGTCTCCCATCGGATGGTTCGAGGTAGGGGAGTCAGAGTTAATTGGACCTGATATGATCCACCAGTCAAAAGAGAAAGTAAAACTCATCAAAGAGCGCTTGTTAACAGCCTAGAGTCGCCAGAAGTCCAATTCTGATGTGCGGCATAGAGACTTGGAATTTGAGGTTGATGATTGGGTATTTCTCAAAGTTTCACCAATGAAGGGCGTGATGAGTTCGGTAAAAAGGGAAAGCTTAGCCCTAGGTTTATTTTCCCGTATCGTATACTTCGGAGAATAGGCTGAGTGGAGTAAGAGCTAGAATTTCCTCTAGAGCTAGAATCCATCCATCCAGTCTTTCACGTGTCAATGTTGTAGAAATGCATAGGGGACCCATCCCGAGTTGTGCCAGTTGAGGAT
This sequence comes from Datura stramonium, assembly GCA_018107945.1. NCBI lineage: Eukaryota > Viridiplantae > Streptophyta > Magnoliopsida > Solanales > Solanaceae > Datura > Datura stramonium. Next base: position 198,051 of record JACEIK010001667.1, on the reverse strand, counting down.
GTTGATGTTCAAGTCACCGAGGAGTTAGCCTACTAAGAGGTTCTAGTTTCCATATTATATCGGCAATTTCGTAGACTAAGGACTAAAGATGTGGCCTCCGTTAAAGTACTATGGAGGAACAAAAATAGGATGAGATGACCTAGGAAGCTGAGGACGACATGAGATCTAAGTATCCTCACTTGTTCCAGGAGACTCACAATGTACAATGAGGCTAAGTGGTTGTTCTGTTGTTATTTATCTGTTTATATTATTAGAATTGTCTAATTGATTATCTCTATATGGTGGAATAGCTTTTTATAGTGTCCTGTGAGATGCCCATGTTGGGTTTTTCTGTGTTTCAGGTGTTCAGGTAGTCCATAATACAAGGGAGACTCTACCGAAATTTTTTCTAAGTGTTGGTTAAAAGAGTTAACTCCTTTAAGCCTAAAGATGACATTCAAGGAAGAATGTTCCTAAGGGGGGAGGATGTTACACCCCGTAAAATATTAATGCTAAGTAGGTGTACACATGGATTTGTGACGAGTGATAGAACCTTGATGCGTGTGGGAAAAGCCTCGGTAGTAGGGTCGAGAGAGGTCAGGCCATGAGGGCCAGAACGACATGCCAGCCTGCCTGCGCGCTAGGCAACTCGGCGCGCCAGGAAGGCCAGCGCATTGAGGGGCGGGACGTGGCAGGAGGGTTGGCGCGTTAGGAAGCGCGGGGTGCCACCCCATGCCACCGCCCAAGTATATATATATATATATATAAAATCCCTCATTCAATTTAAATCATTTACAAAGTGAAAACCACGTCTGGGAATAGGAATAGCACGCAAGTTTCGTTGATTTTTCATCCGATTATGCTACCAGACGCCGTCCAATCGCATATTAACTTCAAGTAATGAGTTTTGGGCCTACGAGAGCATTACTATGGAGTTATTTCTCAAAAATTCGCTCGGCATACCGAAACTCCACCGAGTAAAAATTGTCATATTTACTCTGGATTGAATCCTAAATGGCCACAGGCATTAGGTAAGCGTTTCTCCCTTCTGAACTCTTGGGAAATTATAGTTTTTTGGCTGAGTTATTCAAAGTTGAAATATAGTTAATATTATTATCGAAATTTATTTTTTTTGTCAGATTTAATATTGAAATTATTCCTATTCTATCAACATAAAGGTTACAGTTGGAAAGAACCGTCGATTGCAAGTTGAAACTCGCCAGTTAATCGAAAATCAGCATTCGAGGTATGTTAAGGGGAATTCCTTCAGCAAATTATTCCTGTCATATTGTAATACGACCTAGATCCTTGTAAGAAAGCCAAAAGCATGATTATTGTAGTTAGTCATTGTTATTAGTTGGAGATTAGCGCTTTCTGTTAGATTGGGACTGACCCTGCCCTTTATAGCCTTCCGTTGTCCAACCCTAGGGTTACTAGCTGCATCATTTCCTATGGATCTATATAGATCGCTCCAAGGAGCTAGATGTTGTCCCAAGGACTATGCAGAGGCCTAAGGGCCATATTACAGTCCATTCCATAGATGGACTATTATTTATATGTCGTATCGGCATCACACTCATCGAGCCTGGTGCCTAGGGTGCAGTTACAAGAGTCCACAGGACTCAGACATAGCTACAGGAGCCGAGCAGGCTAAGTTGCATACATAGGAGATAGGCAGGTTGGCTATAGTTACCTATTGGCTTATTTTGACCTTGTAGGGGTATATAGATTGGAGTGTGCTCGCCAGGGCTTATAGGGGGGGCTCGAGCGGGTTATTTTGTGCTGGTTGTACCTTCCGGGCTTATGGGGGCCAAGTAAGGTTCTTGTGTGCATTACTTATTGTTAGTTATACAGCAGGTTGTAAAGTTATTCAAGTTGTATCTCTATCCCTCATAGTGAATTGTTTTCATTTTCATTATCACTATCATTTAGTCATTTTCATTTACTGCCCTACATATTCGGTACATATTGTACTTACGTCCATCTTTGGGGCAATGTATTACTTTTCTAAAGGTACGGTTAGACGGAATTCAGGACCTCCCTAGTCATCAGCTGAGTCAGCAGTATAATCAACTCCTTTTGCCCCCGAGTTGTTAGTTAGAAGGTTTGTTCTTTTGTTGTACAGTTTATGGGTAGGTCGGGGCCCTATCCCGACCATTATTCCACTCCTAGAGGCTTGCAGGCTATAGATTTCCAGTTGTTGTCCATGTGGGGCCTATGTATGTTTTATTTTGCGTGATGGCCGTGTGGGCCTAGTTTAGCTTTTAGTTAGCAACCTTGTCGGCTATAGTATAGTTTTGGTTGCCTATTTTCATTATGATATAACTAGACGGCATGGTGGTCTTGTCAACCCACATAGGATCCCCTTTACTGCGTGTTGTTGGTTAGCTGTTTTCTTCTTACAGGTGGCTATGCGGCCTTGTCAGCCGGAGGCCGTGTTTACAGCCGAGATATAGTTCATTGTTTTCCTTATTGATGAGTAGGCATGAACCATAAGTGCATAAGATTCCTAGTTAGGTCAATTTAAATCCCAATATGGCACTAGGTGCCAATCATGCCTCCCAAGGTGGGTTTGACATATATGAATTGTCTTAGCTGAAATCAGAAATAAAAGCTCATAAATCTATCATTGTCTCAAATCTGTTGCGAAAAATAATATCATAATCATAAACATGAGTAACTGTAATCATGAGGAACAATGGGAGACTCGTCATAACCGACACCATCATGATAGAGCTTACGTGATGCCCCAACTATCACACTAAAGTGGGTAGAGCCATCCAAAATCTTTCCAGGAAAAAGGACGTTATAACATGATATCGATATCAAGATGAGCCCCTTGGGGTGGGGGAAAACTCTCTTGAGAGATCCCGAACATATGTACATATACCTACATTGGCACATACTTATGAGACGGGAGAACCTCGAAATTCCAAGCCTACTTGGTTCTAGAGACTACTCCCAAAAATATGCACATAGCTCACATTATTTTTTAACAAATATGAAATCATAATCTCAAACATAGCTTGAGTCTGAACTTTAGGAGTCTTGACTCCATATCATATCATAAGCTGCGTTGGGAGTCTTGACTCCAAATCATATTGTAAACTAATCTTATTAGCCTTGACTAAATCATAATAAACATGTTTAACTCTTATGGGCTTGCCCAAATCATAAAATCATGCATACTTGAAATAGACATAATAAGTTAAAGTCATGGATTCATAAATTGAGAGTTCATAAGCATTCATGCATACTAGGTATCTCATCATATTTGAAATCATGGATCGTAAGTTTGAATTTTCATAAAACTTGCATAATAGGGAATAATTTCTAATAACTTGCATAACTGGATGCACCGAGGCTAACTCCGTTGGTAGCTTCCAACTCATATGCCACTTTGCCAATTCACCTCAGAATCCTATAAGCACCAACATATTGGGGACTAAGCTTCCCTTTCTTTCCGAACCTCATCACTCCCTTCATGGGAGACCTTCATAAATACCCAATTATCAACCTCAAACTCAAGCTCTCTCCGCCTAACATCCGCTTACGATTTCTGACAACTCTGAGCTATTTTCAGCCTTTCTCTAATACATTGAACCTTCTCCATGGCCTCATGCACTAAACCTGGCCATATCAATGAAGCCTCGCCTACCTCAAACTATCTAATAGGTAATCTACACCTTCACCCATAAAGATCCTCAAACAGAGCCATCTGAATGTTGGAGTGATAAATGTTATTGTAAGCAAACTCGATGAGAGGCAAGTGATCATCACAACTACCCTTGAAATCAATCACACACTCTCTCAACATGTCCTCAAGACTTTGAATGGTCCGCTCGACCTGACCATCTGTTTGTGGTTTGAAAAGTTGTGCTGAGCTTTACCTGAGTATCAAGTCCTTTCTGAAACGATCTCCAAAACTGAGAGGTGAACTGAGTACCCCTATCTGAGATGATGGACAAAGGAACTCCGTGCAACCAAAATAACTCCCAAATATACATTCTAGCATGATCCTCACATGAATTGATAGTTTGACTGATAAGAAGTGAGCTAATTTGGTCAACCTTTCCACAATCACCCATATAGAGTCATATCGTCAGCGTGTACGAGGCAAACCTATAATGAAGTCCATATTTATCTATTCCCACTTCCAAGTGGGAATGCTAATATCCTAAAGCACACCTCTAGGTCTCTGATGCTAAACCTTCATCTGCTGGCAATTCAGACACTTAGCCACAAACTCCTCTATGTCCTTCTTCATGTCATTCCACCAATAGACTTTCTGTAGATAATGGTACATCTTGGTGGAACCCGAACGAATGGAATATCAAGAGCCATAAGCCTCGCTCAACATCTTCTCTCTCAAGTCATCAACACCTAGCACACACAATCGGTATTGATATCAGAGTACACTATCTCCCCCATAGGAGAAAACCTTCGCCTTCTGATTCTGGAAAGCTTCCTTTAACTTCACTAGAATAGGATCCTCATCTTTATAGCTTTAACTTCAATCACCAATGAATATTTTGATCCATTTTGAACAATCACGCCACCATCCATCAAATCTATTAGGCAAATCCCCAAACAGGCAAGCCTATGGACATCCTTTACCAACTCATTCCTCTCATCCTCCACATGAGACACACTCTCTATGGACAGCCTACTAAGAGAATCCGCCCACTATATTGGCCTTGCATGGATGATAAAGGACGCTTATGTCATAGTCCTTAAGAAGCTCTAGTAAACTTCTTTGCCGCAAATTCAGGTCCTTCTGAGTGAACACATACTGAAGGCTCTTGTGGTCCGTGAACACATGCACAAGCACCCCAAACAAGTAGTGTCTCCAAATCTTCAAAGCAAACACTACGACTATCAACTCTAGGTCATGCGTCGATAATTCTTCTCATGAGTCTTAGGTTGTCTAGAGGAATACGTAATGACCTTACCATGATACATCAACACACAAGCAATACCAACCCTAAGGTATCACAATACACAACAAAACCATTTGTGCCCTCCGGTAGGGTCAACACTATGGCTGAAGTGAGTTGAATCTTTAACTCCTGAAAACTCTTCTCACAAGCATCTAGCCATTGAAATTTGACCTTCTTCTGGGTCAAATTAGTCAATAGTGCTACAATGGATGAGAATCCCTCTATGAACCTCTTGTAGTAGCCAGATAAACCCAAAAAGCTCCTAATATCTGTAGGACTAACTGGTCTAGGCTAATTCTTCACTGCTTCTATCTTTTGAGAGTCCACCTATACTCCCTTTCTAGACACTACATGGACCAAAAATTCCATTGAATTCAGCTATAACTCACACTTTCTGAATTTAGCAAACAGCTGGCAGTCCTTGAGAGTCTGCAACACAATCCTCAAATGAGCGGCATGCTCCTCCTTTCTCTGAGAATATATGAGAATATCATCTATGAAGACAATCATGATCATATCCAAATACTTCTTGAACACCCTGTTCATCAAATCTAGAAAAGCTGCAGGAGCATTTGCTAGTCCATAAAACAAAACTACGAACCCATAGTGACCATACCGACTCTTGAAGGTTGTCTTCAGAATGTCACTCTCCCTAACTCTAAGGTGATGATATTTGGATCTGAGGTCTATCTTAAGAAGCACTTAGCACCCTGAAGCTAGTCAAACAAGCCATTAATCTTGGGAAGAGGATACTTATTCTTGATTGTGACCTTGTTCAACTGCTGATATTCAATGCACATTCTATGCGAACCATCCTTCTTCTGAACAAAGAGAACTGGGGCACCCATGGGGATTTATAGGTCTGATGAAACCCTTATCTAGGAGATCTTTCAACTGTTCTACCAAATTCTTCAGCTCATCTGCAGTCATTCTATAGGGAGGAATGGATGTGGGCTATATATTAGGGAGACGGTCATTACCAAAGTCAATCTCCCGCTCAAGACGGACTCCTGGTAGATCATCAGGGAAAACCTCTACATACTCACATACAATAGGAATTGACTGAAGAGTCAAGGTCTCAGACGTAGAATCCTTAACTCAAACTAGATGGTACATACAACCCTTAGAGATCATCTTTCTGGCCTCCTGATAGGAGATAAAGTGACCTACAGGCACAGCTGAACTACCCTTCCACTCTAGAACTGGTTTACCCAAAAACTGAAACTCCACCGTATGGGTCCTATAATTGATTGAGGCATAACATACATATAACCAATTTATACTAAATATAAGATCGAAATCAGTCATATCTAACTCCACTAGGTCGGTTGAGGTGACCTTCTGAAGAATCGTGATAAGGCAATTTATGTATACCCGTCAAGCTATGATTGACTCACGTACTGGAGTATAGACTAAGAAGGGTTCTGACAGGATTTTAGGACTTACTCTGAAACTTACAACAACATAAGAAGTCATAAAAGACAAGGTATCCCCTGGATCTAACAATGCATACACATCAAGATGGAATACTCATAACATTACCATAACCATATCGGGTGAGCACTCCTGCCTTCTGCTGAGATGAAAGTGCGTAGCACCTATTCTGGCACTGGCCACCACCTGTACTAGTGGATGCATCCTACTGAGCTGAACATGCTGGTGGAGCTACTGAACTGGTGGTTGGGTCACGGCCTCTACCATGGCACTGTCTGGCTGAAGAGAAATCTTTGGGCATGTGTCTAGACTTCCCACACCTGAAGCACGCGCCTGAATCCACTAAGCACTCTCTGGTGTGCCTCTTGCCATATCTCCCATAAGCTAGAATGTTGGGATCTCCTAACATGCTCCCCTAACCTCTAGAGCCTGATGTTATGCCCTTATGATCACATCTAGGTCTAGACAGAATACTGACTGATGACTGCGTTGGGGACGATGACCTCTAGTGAAACTGGGGATGATGTCCGCCACCGGACCTCTGTTGGGAATTCCCAAAGCTCCCTGTCCTGGCCCTTTTGTCCTCTCTCTACTTCACTTTCATCTGCTTCACCTCAATCTGCTGGCATATGTGACTAACCGGGAGAAATCTATGTCACTGATCAACATGGCGGTCCTGTACTCCTTGACCAAGGGATCTGCCAGTCCATTCACAAACCTTCTCATACGAGCCCTAGGATTAGAACCATCTCCGGTGCATACTTTGACAACCGGGCAAACTCCAAAGCATACTCCTGGACAGTCCTGTTGTTCTGCTTCAAGTTGACGAACTCTGTCGCCTTCGCCTCCCTCGACTCCATAGGGAAGAACCTGTCCAAGAAAGTAGTCAAAAACTCATCCCAACCCACGGGAACTGCTCCAACTCCCTACTATCCTTCCACTGATAGAACCATATGTGAGCAAACCCTTTCAGCTGATAGGAGGCTAAAGTTGCACTCTCCTCTCCCGTCACCCGCATAATCTAGGTGATCTTGTACACCTCCTCAAGTAACTCGTATGTGTCCTCATCCACCTTCGACCTAAGAAACTCAAATGGGTTCATCTTGAGAAAGTCTGGCACTCTCGCCACTGTTGTGTTCCCGTTCTGAGGAACATGGGCCATCGCCTGTTTGTTGACCTGAGCAGTCATGGCCTGTGCCAACATTTGAAATACCTCCCAGAACTCGGCATGAGTGACTTGCTCGATCAAAGGATCTGCTGGTGTTGCTGGGGCTTTCCAATGCCCATCTCCATTGCCATTGCCATTTCTGTTGCTATTTCTTCTACCATTAACTTCGCGTGAAGGCATATTTTTTCAAACGCCTATAGCACGAGTTAGAGGAATAGAGAGGTACTTCATCGCATAACAAAGATCATGAAAGAAGGAAAATTTCCTAAAATGTCTTGTAGCCTCTTCCCCATAAGTATGGCGCACTTCAGACCCATAGAAATGACTCTAATTAACACATATTGCAAACAACCTAGGACACACCATACCAGATTTTTCATGACTCGAGCATAGGCCCGGACCGAGACACGGGACCTAGAACCATGAATGGCACCAAGCTAACTCATGGAACATGCATAGAAATTCAAGAGCATAACTAAATCTGAAATTAAATTCAACATGACTAAGAGAAAGTCTGAAATATAACAAAGTCCATAAATGGAGTCAACACTCAACAAGCTGAATCACCAACATAATGTCTGAGAAGCCTCTAAACATCTGATAAGCTGATGGGATAACACCCTTAACTAGATCGCAAGAGTCTGAAAATTAAAATAACACGCAAAACGTAACTACTAACTATCCTATAAGAAATGAGGATCTACCTAAAGCAGGGGCTGGACTGGACTGAGATGGGAGCAAACTATCGGTAAGACTGAGCTGGATCACCTGAACCTATATCATGAGACGACATAGCATAGATTATGTGGTCAGTACTTGAAATGTACTGAGTATGTAAGGTAAGTAAGACATGCTCAATAAAATGTTAATTGAAATCATGCATATAAATCAAAATATCATGAGAGCAAGTACTGCATGCTAAAAGTTGTATCTGAGATATACATAATTATAAGTTGGTTATCAAAACTGAACATAGTGAGCCAAGATTTTAAAAATAGAAATCATATGACTTTTCAAAGATGAAATCGTAAGTAAAAGCTCATAGAATGATCATTGGCTCAAATCTACTATAAAACATAATATCATAAATCATGAACATGAGTAACTGAAATCATGAAGAACAATGGGAGATTCATCATAATTGACACCATCACGATAGGGTTATGATGCCCCTACTATCACACTAAAGTTGGCAGAGCCATCCAAAACCTTGTCAGGGCAAAGGACGTTATACCATGATATCGATATCAAGTTGAGCCTCTTGGGACGGGGGAAAACTCTCTTGAGAGGTCCCAAACATATATACATATACCTATGTTGGTCTGTAGTTATGAGATGGGGGAACCTTGGAACCCCAAGACTACTCGGTGCTAGACACTACTGCCAAAAACTTGTACATAGCTCACATTATTTTTCAACATAGCTAAAATAATAATCTCAAACATAGCTTGATTCTGAACGTTGGGAGTCTTTACTCCATATCATATTATAAGTTGCATTGGGAGTCTTGACTCTAAATCATATTGTAAACTGATCTTATTAGCCTTGGCTGAATCATAATAAACATGCTTTTAACTTGTATGGGCTAGCCCAAATCATAAAATCATGCATACTTGAAATAAAAATCATAAGTCAAAAATCATGGATTCATAAATTGATAGTTCATAAGCATTCATGCATGCTAGATATCTCATCATACTTGAAATCATAGATCATAAGCTTGAATTTTTATAAAAGTTGCATAATAGGGCATAATTTCTAATAACTTGAAATGATGAATTTATAATCAAATTGAGGATAAAATCTACCCGTTAAACTTAGAAACATACTTTAGAACATGAGGGGATTAGACCAATAAACATAGCATAGGTAGCTTCAAAAAACTGGGTTAAAACCTTAGGAATCAATACACTTGTTTAAGAACTTGAATTCATGAATTTGAGAAGAATTTTGGGCATGAGGGTGGAAGAAATCTCCCATTCATAGCCCTACATGCTTGGGTAAACTAATTTCCAAACTAGTCGTGAAGGCCCAAGAGAATTCGGGAAGAATTTGAGGAGAATTCTAGTTTGATCTTGGAAGGAAATTTCAATTTAATATATGCATGGGAACCTAATGACTTAGGAAATGCTAAATCCTCTCAAAATAATCCTTTTAGGGATTAAAACAACGTCATTAAAGAGTTAGGAGCTTGAAAAATTACAAGAATACCCCCAGGAATTCGCATGAAAAACCTGTCTGCCGGCTACAACGACCAATCCAATGAGTCATTGAAAAGTACGTAGTATCTGAAATACTTTCGGTACTCTACTAAAGCTTTGACCAACAACCAATCAGGACGAGTTTTCATATGAAATAATGACTTGCCACTCCATCCGTTGCTTCTAGGGGAAATTATGGTACTCTTCTTCTTCTCCCACCAACAACCAGATAGGATGAGTCATTACTTAAAACAATGACTCATCATATCCTCTCGTCGTCACCTTGGACACCCTATTAAAAATTCTAAAGTCCTTCCAACGGATCAATACCATGAGTCATCACTCGCCACCATGGATCGTTGCACCCTTTTGTTGGATAAAAATAGATTTGGGCCTTTTTTAAACTCCATTCAACGACAACCCAGGATGACCCATTACATAAAACAATGAGTCGTCACTTGGCTCATCATTTGCAAGGAATACTGACTAGGGACTTACCACGAGGAACACGACAGATCATTGTTCCTTAGAACGACTCGTCCCTTGAGTCATCCTGTGACTCTGGTGTAATTTTTCTGCTTTTCTCTATTTTAACCCTTGAGTCTGATTTTAGGGATATTTGGAGTGTTACACTACGTTGATAGGTCCAAATTCAGTTTATGAGGCCATAGAGAAAGTTTGGGTTATTATAAAAAGGCTAAAAAAAGCTTAGAGTTGTCGGAAATCTTATGCGAATGTTAAGAGGAGAGATCTTGAGTTTGAAGTCAATGATTGGGTCTTTCTTAAGGTGTCTCCCATGAAGGGAGTAATTAAGTTCGGTAAGAAATGTGACGCTTAGTCCCTGATATGTTGGTACTTATAGGATTCTGAGGTGAGTTGGTAAGGTGGCATATGAGTTGGAGCTACCAGTAGAGTTAGCCTTTGTGCATCCTGTTACACCCCGTAAGTTCCTATCGTTTAACTGATGCGTTCGTATGTATGTCGAGGGTTATAGAGTATGATGCATATGGAAAAAGGCTCAGGGAATGAAAGAACAAGTACGAAGTCAAGCGAGTAGGAGGTCGGGGTTGGAGGCCAGGCGCATTGGGCAC